>PQXN01000414.1:0-23536 GCA_004786275.1 Botryotinia convoluta
TTTCCTACATAGCTAGCTCTTTAGATAGAATACAATTAGACATACAGGACCTACAATACGTGGGTGCTACGTCTTCCGTATCCTTCTCGAACCAACAAATGCCTTGCGCAAAAACCAAATTAGTTTTCTTATAAACGTTCTGACAATAATTATAATATCAAGTATCGACACTACATCCATTGTACGGGCATTCGAGAATGTCGTCTTGTTACTAGGAGAAGCACTGTTAACAGACACGGCTAAGTAGTCAAACTTGAGTTGAAGGACTTCTAAAGGTAAGTCTTTCGTGAGATAACAAAGCCTATTCCTACGAGCTTTAAGACGCAGGATTGAAGGAGTATTCTTGATGACTGGGATTGCCGATCCCAATAATTCTAGCCATAGCGATACGGTGACGTGGTTCTTCCGTTTTAAGCCTACGATGTCCTTGGTGCTCACGATAATACCCTTAATTGCCATATAAGTAATTTTTTCTACTGTTCAAGATCCCAAGTCAGTGGTTTATCTAACAAGCAGCTCCAAGAATACTATATTTGGTTTTTGCATTTGCCCACAGCCTGTAAGGCTCTTGCCAAATAACATATACTCCATATGTTTTCCGTCGTAAGAACCTCCGCCATTACACTCCCTAGTTGGGACACTATGAAGACTGCTTATCAGTCTGTTCTTATAATGGCTACGTGTCAGCCCATGCCTCCAACGTATCAATCTCTCTCTCTCGGTCAAGGGTTTGTACAACAGTCAGAACATCGGGATTAACTTTGGAAATAGCCTGGGCCTCGTCACCCATCTCGCATATCCTGGCTAAGCAAGTGTGAGTTCGATGTTCCGGCGTTGGGGTGCCCTGGTGCAAAGATTCTTCAAGAGCTTGGGTAGAAGCACTGCGTTTGGGCAGAGACTGATGGATAGATAATCAATGCCACGAAACGATACATATAGGGATTTACATGGTCAGAACTAAGTGGAAAAACGACAGATGGATCAAACTCAAACTTATCTCGCTGCCTTTGAATCATAACCCTATTGATTATGGATTCGAAAGCTCACACGTACACAACTTGATTTCTTATTAATAACGCAGATGGAAATGTAACGTGAAGTATGGACTCATGATACTGAATGTTAAAATCACCGGATCGTGAGCTTAAATGATCAGAAAAAATAACTCAGCTGTGTTTCTCGACACATGGCTTTAGTTTCAAATTTCGATACGCCAACAAATCTCTTCATCGTCCGACGATCAAGAATTGGTATACATCAATTTCATTCTTAGCCGACCAGTAAACCACAAACCAAATATGAGTAGAATGGACCGATTCTAAATCAAACAGCATTAGTTGATGAACTCCTCTTAAGCAATCCTGAATGTATTTTCATCGCGGGTGGGCCATCTACAGTCACACTTGCCCCTAAAAATACGCGAGAGGCGTTGGAAAGCCAAAATATCTCATGGCTTACATCAAACATGAGCCACAGCATTATCTTGGCGATACAGAGAGTCTATCACACATGAAAGTTTGTTGCAAATTAAACAATAATAAGAACAAATGAAAGGCCTACTTGCTTGCTGCTACATATGAATTTTTCTTATGTCCATGTCATAATTCCGGGACAACTGTTGACGAACCAGCTCATGTGCTTTTGCATCATCGATATTGTTAAGTTGACATCGCCCTACTACCATGAAGAAACAAAGCCTTGACCGCAACCGATTGTTATCATCAGCTAGAAAAAATAACTGTAGGGGATTGGAGTGTCTCCAAGTGTGAGCGTGGATGGAGGAGGTGTACATCCGTATTTGATATCACCCCTAGTAAAACTCCAAGTAAGCATTATCTCTGATCTATACACTGATAATTCACAAAACAAAACAAAGCTATTGCCAAAATCACCAGATCTATAGACTTTACCAATCTTTCTTCATACCAGGGCTTTGCCCGTGAGTAACATACATGCAGGTCTTGCTGGCTTAATGAATCAACTAAATGAAGAGAAAGGAACGAGATTCTATGACTTGGTGTATATGCATGAAGAATTATTCAAGTCACATTGAACAGATTAGAGATCAATACAGGCATTGATACATGCAATATATAGATACAAGACCACTCAAAATGAATGAGATATTGGTCTTTCATAATTCTCAAGATCTACAGGATCTTCCAGAATTCTATGCATGAGACATCCCTTTCATGTGTAGCCCAGATTCTTATACTGAAAGAATGCATCACCCACTTTTGATGATCTTGCTGCACCATATGTACAGCCATATTCTTAAGAGTGGCTCTTAAGTCAATCATATGATTTGTGTGTATTCACATAGACGTACTTCTCACTACTGACTGCCATAAATTTGCTTTTCACCTTCCCATTGCTCTTCGTTTCCGTCATAAAACCAGAAAGATTCAAAGGGCAGATATTGGATTCCACTATACACACCATCAACCATTGTCAAGGTAAGATTTGACATCGATGCTCTGATTATTATCCTTCACCCTTGGCCAGTGCTTGGTGCTATTTTGGCACTTGTTACTCCCGTCTGAACTTGCGTATTTTAAAGATGGTTTCAAGTCCTCAAAGCGGCGATCCTCATTGGGAAATTGGTCCCCCTAGCGACAACTTACGCTTGAGCCATGCACAAAGTGAACGGCGGTACTACAATTCAAATACTTATTCACCACAATCGCCCTGTTCTTCCACGGCCAATCCTTTGTATCCAACAATACAACAAAGTAACCTGCTTTCTTTAAATCCTCTTGCAACACCCTTTGAATTTGCAGAAACTCCATCATTTTTTCACCCACCTCGTTCATTTTCATCTTGTCTACTTCCTTCTCCGCCTGCCTTTGTTGATAAACCACCTTTTATTTATCAACAACAGATCATAGATCGACAACAGCAAATCCTTGTTTCAATCAACAAGTGGAACGCACCTTTCACTGAGACCATGGCATCCTTTAATTTGCCCACTGGTCAGCCAGCCCCAAATGCATTCCAATATAATAACAACCCGCATGGCTTTCCACCATCTCTGGCAAACCTTCAAAATACAAGTCAGGATTCAGCAAATTCAAACGATTCCTTCCGAACACAGGTACCACTCCCATGGAACCTGCCATCCGATTATGAGGATAGTGGCGGGGTTGAGATGTGCGATCCGAGTCCTTTTGCTGAGCCTCCACCTTTTGCGGCACCTGATTTTAGCAATGGCCGCGCTCAGTTTCAACCATTTACGAATCAAAATTCCATGGTGAACAGTGCTTCTGCTGGAGCTTATGGTCATGAGAATGAATACCAGATGCAACAACAGCAAGCTTATCAACAAGAAAACTTTGCTATGGGGTTGAATGGTACGAACGGCATGCATGGTATGAATTCATTCAGTGGTGCTAACAATGCATATCAATCACCACCTTACAATGGCCAAATCGGAGGCCTTCCAAACCCTCAAATGGGCACCGGTCACACTGGAAATTTGCAGCACCAACATCAAAATCAATTCAGCTTCAATGGGCATGGTGGTCCTCCTACCCAACCTAACTTCCAACAGCAGAGCATGGGCATGCGACCACAATTACCACAAATTGCTACTCAATTTCCTACAAATCCTTACAGTCCTCAATACAACCAGACATACTCTGCTCCACAAATTGCTACTCAATTTCCTACAAATCCTCACAGTCCTCAATACAACCAGACATACTCTGCTCCACCAATTGAAATGAATCCAGCACAGTTTTACAACAATGGTGGCGGTGGCAATTATCATGGCCCAAATTCTACACCAAGTTTAGCCTCGCGTATGGTATCCAACTTGAAATTTAGTAACCTTAGCCTTGGCAGCATGAGTCCAAATGGTGTCGGCCCGAACGGCATTCAGAACAATGGTTACAGCCATGGCAGCGGCGTCGGTAATATCGGCAATACTGGTGGCATTGGCCACAATGATTCAGAACAGAATCGTTCTAATGGAAGTTTCTCGGCTGTAGCCAACAATAATAATATGGCTGCCAATGCTCGCAACGCACAGTATTCCTCGCTTGCATCTGTCGGTAACATTCATCACCCGCTTCCTTCAAAGCCACAATTTCAAGCGCAAAACACCCATGTTTCCAAACCCAATACTGGCAACCAGCCTTACACAGCGACTAGCAACAATCCTCGATCTTTTGTCCATGCTCCTCAACAGCAAAAGCGAAGCCTTCAAAGTGAGGAAAGTGAGCCAAGTCAAGAGAGCAGCAACGGCATTCAATCACCTGTATCGTCCAACGGTCGCTCACTATCTGCTGCCATTCCTGCTTCCGAGCCGAGACCTAACTTCACACCCTTGCTTCGATCTAATCGCGGCACATCCATCACCGCATCTGTAGATCGTGCTCAGCACGTTAACGATTGGGTACAAAATACACCGACTCGTGGAAGTGCTTCGCGCCAAAACTCTGTCACAAGTGAGAATTTTGCTGAAATTGACAATACTCCTACGATGCCGAACTATGACGCTGGTAGAGATCATCGCCCAATCAATGGCTCCCACGACGCCATCCCAGGTGGTTTCACCCCACGCGCTCTTAGCGTTAATCCCTTCAATCCTGTCACCACACTTGCTCCTTTTAGCCCAAATTCTCGTTACGGAGATGCTGGTGGTATGAGCCCCTTGCTTCGCGAGTTGACCAGAAATGGTACTGTTACGCCAACTGCTGAAGAAGCTCTTGACATGCGATTCATGCCTTTCGAGGAGTACTGCCGTCAAGCTAAGCCTGTGCAATATGGTGTTATGCGAATCAAAAACGTAAGTCATTGTCGCTGATGTTAAAAATCAATTACTAATTCCTTCAAAGATTCCATATGGTGTGACAAGACAAGAGATTCTTGCATTTCTCGGCCGTAACGCAAAGATTGCCGCCTCGAATGACCACGAGCCCATCCATATTATAATGGAGCGTGTCACCAGCAAGACACTTGACGCCTATGTTGAGTTTATCAGCTTCTCTGAGGCTTCAAATGCAATTACGCGTTTCGATATGAATCGCATGGGCGGCAGAGGTGGTCGTCTTGGGCAGCGCCACGTCGAAGTCGAGTTGTCTTCCCAGGAAGAGTTGATGAAGCAGCTCTTTCCGAAAGCCAAGAACGTTGAGTGGCACGGAAACAAACCCACGATTATTGAACGTGACGAGAATGACAAGTATAACTCTGGTTTCCAGGGGTTCGTCAGCCGTGAAGAGTTGGTTATGCTGGTTAAGCATGTTGAGTCCCCACAACGTGTAAGTAATTATAAGTCTGCTTGAGTGATTCGGAATTATACTGATATCAAACAGTCCCCATTCTCTAAGGATTGTCCCCAACGACCATTTGAATGTCTTGTCAGCACCTTGATCAAGTTTCCTTGGGCAATGGTCAACCACGTTACTTGCCAAGATCGTGAGCTATTGTACAAAGCCACGATGCAATTGCTTGGGTTGCTTGTTGAACGTGTCGACAACAATGATGATCCAGTCAATCTCAATGCACAATTGTTGAAGCGTGTTTGGCGTACTGCTCTCAAGTGCGAAGGTTTCAGTCCCTGTATGAAAGACAACATTGTTTACAAGATGAAAATTGATCCTACAACCGCGTTTGAGTGTGGCGTTCCACCACAAGCTGATCTCTGGAGCAATGTCTGGACCATTGGACCAAGAAAGGATGTTGCGTATGATCTCGTTCAGGTAAGTCTCCCGAGAAATCTTGATTAACTGAGAGCACAGGCTAAGCAACCATAGTACTATGTCAAGCTTATTCATGATGCAACTACTGAGAAGAAGCAACTCACCTTGGCCGAGAAGGCTGCAGCCAGAGCTGAAGAGGTTCCTCGCCTTCCAAGTCTCTTTGGAAATCTTGATACGCTTGTTGATTACACTAATTGCCTTGATTTGACTCTTGCTGAACTTGCTGTGAAGGAGTGGGCTGCATTCGAGACAGCAATTCGACGAGCACTTACTCCAGCTTTGGAGGCCGGGCCATCTAACTGATAGAATCGTACCTACCAAGCAGTTGATACGCCCTAATCTCTAATTTCAGATACCACTTCGCATTTGTTTTCAATTCTCGGACATAATTTGTCGAACTTTTTAGGCATTTCACAACATTCTCGCCAGGTAAGCCTGATACCTGGATAGTTTCGTTCTTCGAATGTTCCCGGAAATCATAACAGCTGGACTTGAATTTTCTAGAAATCCTCGATTATTCATATTTTCTACTTTCCTCATATTACATCTGTCTACCACCAACTTGATGAATCGTGAAGCCATTCTCGAAATCATCGAAATATCGTCATATCATTGAAGGAACAGCATTGTTGATATCCTTCTATTCACATCCTGAAGGGTCTTACTGTCGAGAGAAGTCCGGCATGTTTGGTCTCACCTGGAACGTCAAATTTTGCATGACCTGTTCTTGCATACTTTTCTCATGACGACAGCTATCGATGCTTTGGTAATTTGCGTAATCATTCGAAGGGATTTGAGTTTTTAAAGTCATTTGATTGGGATACTCGATTTGAGATTATGATGATTTGGGTCAAGTTTCTTCTTTGGTTGCTTCGCTTCTTGAGGTCATTTTAATGACATCTTGATATTTGCAGCTCTGTAGTTGTCCATTCAGATAGTACAAATCCAATACCATAAGTTTTCAATAATATGTAATTACCAATAATGAATTTCATATCTCTATGTGAGGAAGATGTAAGTGAAGAGCTTATTTGATAATATTAGATGCAAGTAGGAAATAAATCTAGATATCTGATGGTTGGAAGACATTGGATGAGTATCATCATCTGCATGAGATGAGAGAAAGGAAAGGAAAAGGAATATGTGAAAGTTCATTGAGATGTCTCGGAATATATTCGGCCACTAACCATCCAAGCCCTTCGCTTCACCACCCAATGATTTCATGATCCATACATTCCCCCACCAATTCTTCACCCCTCCATCACATGAGAGACACAAGAGAGTTAAAATGTCTCTACCTCATTCTTTTATCAGCAAAAAGAAGCTAATATTAAGCAAGCTTGCTGTTCCTACAGATGAATATGATGACCTATCTCCCAAAGGATCCGTGGATGAAGGTATCCGAGAATTAATAGATGAAATAAATTCTCTTGAAGGTTGTGTCACGACTAGTAGTTGTGCTGGGCGAGTGAGCGTATTTTTGGAAGGGAAGAAGAATTCTGACGATGGAGTTAAATCTCAACTTCAAGACGAGACTGGTATGGATGGTATTCCGGATGTGAGAGCCGAGAAGACTGCCGGATTTGGTGGAAAGGGAGGGGGTGGGAAATGGTTGTATGTTTCTCACGACGCAATTGAAGACGAGGCACTGAGCAGGCGAGAGAATGAAGGAACTCTTCGTGAACTGCTGGGAATGCGGACGAATGATGGCGATTCTATGATCCCTCTCCCGAAGAGCAACGAAAGAGATTTACGGCATATTCATTTTAAATTTGAGCCCATGGTATGTTACTTAGACTACTCTGTTCTTGAGTTCTAAATGCTGACGTTTAAATAGATCCTACATGTCCTTACTGCATCTTTGGAGCAAGCGCAAAAAGTGTTATCAGCTGCATTACAAGCGGGTTTCCGAGAAAGTGGCGCATTGAACCTAATATCTACCACATCCGAGCCAGCAACTCCAATGGTAGGAATAAGATGCATGGGTCTGACGCTTGAATCATTAGTTGGTGTATATCACGAGGCTTTTGATCAAGGAGTTTGCCTTGTCGATAACGGGCACTTAAGTACGTTGATGAGAATTTCTAATGAGAGATTCAAAGAGAACACGAAAAGGATCGAGAGATTTAGAGTATTATTGAACGAGGCAATGAATCCTGTGGAGAAGAAAAAGGTAGGAGAAAATGGGGAGGATTGGGAGGATCCTCAGGCCCGAAAGGAGCGGAAGCGTGCGGAAGGGTTGAGGAGAGCCCAGGAACTGAAGGAAGCAAAAGCGGGGAGTAGGATATCTGAGAACCAGGACTCGGGAGAGCTTCCAGTGGACCCAACACCTGTAGATTATAGCGAGACTTGAATCTGATGCATTAATACTTCACATAGTCTATGATAGTGTACCAAAACTTCCACGCCATGCATTATTTCTGTTACACATATTCTATACACGGTGGGCCCTTGAACACCTTCGTTGGTTTCTTTCCATCATTTCGCCCTTCATTCGACATTTGTTATCCGTCTTCCTTCCCATCTCCCCTCAAATAGTCATACTTTCCTTATCTAACAATACCCTCGACCCATTTACCCTCCAACCTCCTAACCTCTTGTCTGAAAGCCTCTACCTCTTTGTAACAATCTAACGGCCTCCTGTCATTATCCCTCAAACACTTTACCACCGCACTCTTTGCATTCTCAACCCCCTCATCTAATTCCTGTACCTTCTTCCTCTGTTCCAACTTCTTCCTCAAGCCCTCCACATCTTTCTGAACCGCATCTCTACCCAATTTTCTTAAGCTATCACCTGCAGATTTCTCCTCAGATGGGGGCGAAGATTCCTCGGTGGAGAGTTTGGCGGTTAATTCTTCGAAGTCTTTGCTGGCGCGCTCTTGGAGTTTCTTGAGTTCGCTGGCGACGCGGGCTTGGATGTGGAGTTCGAGAGTTTTGGCACGAGTAGAATCAGACTTTCGAAGTGTGTTAGATTTGTATTCTCAAATCTATATATCTGGGAGAGAGTCTTACCTCAGAACTCGATTGCAAAGAATCCATGAGTTGTTCCGAGAACCTTACAGGTGTTTCACTACCGGATACTATTAGAGCTTGCTTGACGGAAGATGTATACATTATTGGGAAGAATTACCTAGACCATACTTGTGCCTTGGGAGGTTCCTCAGGTTTCGAAGCTCCAGATCCCATATTGACTGGTGTAGGAAGAATCAATTGCTTGAAAGGTATAATTTACAATTGTGACCTCACGAGCTTAGAATTTCTTAAGGCTCACTGAAAATCGGAATGTTTTGAGCCTTATGGCCTCATATCGGAGCTGCGTTTATCCATGACCCGAGCCACATTTGAGGCGTCAGTGGCTGAAGTGAAGCAAGCATATTTTGGATCTCAACTTAAAGAATAAAAATGGACTCTGGATGTTCACACGAAGATGATCAATTCCAATAAACTCAACGATCAACCGAATTAAGCTTCACCTACATGTGCATCATCGTTTCTTGATGAAAGGAACAGAAAAGGGTTAAAATTCAGGTCTATCTATTTGATATGATGATCTGATAAAGCATACTGTACTGATTTCGGACCAAAATCATGAGATTTCAATCCTAGAGTTTCGTACCCAGGACGCCTATTCATCTCTTCTAATAAAGTAGATAAAGTAGTACCCAGATTTTGTAAGATTTCATGGGTTATCGATTCTTTTTTTTATTTCCACTTTGCTCCTTTGGGTGGTTTCGAAACTAACGGACGTTTCTGTTTGATAGGCTTGGCGCATCCTGGTGTCTACCTTGAGATACTTTGAGATACTCGGATGCTCGGGTTTCGGTCGGCGGCTGCGGAATTGGTAAGTGGTGGTTTTATAACATATTGCATGTTGAATGATTCAAGGCGGTTCTTTTACAGATCTTACTGTCGTTTGCTCGAGGGTTCGATCAAGCATCTTCTTGAGGGTATCCATCGAAAAGGTTAAGGATCTTACGGCGATACTACTTTACCCTTACATGCACCAAGCTTCAATTGAAACGGAAGTCAAGGATTCTTGCCGTACTCCGTCGCCAGCAAGGAGTGATTTAATGCAGACTCGGTCACTTCACTGTTCTCGGAAGGCTTGATCTGATATGATCTTTTTGACTATGATGATATGATGGTGCATGAACTAGTTTCCAATTAATGACAGCCATGACGACCTGGATGCTATATGCAGAATGACATTTGATGAACACCCGAGCGAGTGTTAACTAAAGCATATGGCGTATTCAAAACACCCTCGACTACGAACCGAATTACGAATTCCATGGAAGCTTCGAACACTTTAACCAACGGCTGCTAATAACTTTTCACGGACGAAAGTACTCACAGACATAAAAACTTGTTGGTCCCATCCCATCCCATCCCATCCCATGGAAAAAGGGAGTTCAAGCATGCATCAATGATAACCAGCGGCTATCCTATCGGCAGTATACATCTACTTCAAGCTTTGACGTCTTTCAATCTATTCCCCTGGAAGTGTTTCGTCTTGGCCTTTCATTTTATCTTTCGTCTCTTCTCTGACAACGGCGATATCTCCGTGGGCCCTCTCACAAGTCACTAGGGTTCGCAGAGATCTATCGTGATATATAAATGATATAAATTTGACCATCTCATCTCGATGCATCCTTTCTCCTTCTTTACCCCTGACAGAAACCCCTGAGTGGATCACGAATAACGGTGCGTCTTGGTTTCAAAACATTAGAACCAATTGGAATCAGTTGTGACTGGCTGTGCTGTCGGTTATGTTACCATTCTTTACCTTAGTCACTTCTTATTCTCGAGCCATCTCTTTCTATCATCCAATGATTCTTGGTCTTTGTCATCAGCCACAATTAATTGGAGATCAAAGCATCCAAACGTTCTTCTTTTTCTCGTTTTCTCTTTTTCTTTCCCTTGTCAAACCTTGAACCTTCACTTACTTTTGGTCAGTTCCAACGTGCATATCCGAACAACTTTATCAATCTCCACTTAAAACCACGAGAGAGGTAATGCTTATATTCATTAAATGACAGGCCCAGATTCGGTCCCATTCCGAACTGCCCAAGACTATTTTCAACGCCATTATGGATTCGACTGGCATGATACGCTGCGGCCATCTCATTTTATATCCAAAATGCTGTGTGATGGCTGAAAGTGGTGACGGCTGATGGATGACGGTCCAAGGATTGGTTGTGAATGGACCACTCTTTTTCAATTCTTTTGGCAGTTTTGGCTTGTCAGGACTCAGGAACGAGATTAATCGGTAGAATTTTTATACAGAGTAAAAAAGGAAGATCGATACGATATTAGGAGAAGGCAGATCTTGGTATTAGCATTGATATTGGTATTGATACTCGCATGTTCGTATAGCCGTATCCGCATCCACCATCTATTTTCCTTTTTCATTCTAGGTCTCTCTTATCATCCCTTCCTCTCTCATACACAGACTCTTGTGTATTAATGAATTTTCTACTGATTGGTGACATGCTCCATTTTTATATTCGTACAGGTCGGATTTGATGATATTTACCTGGAATCTATCTTCTCTTCACTCGTAACCCATTCCTTACTTTACTTATTTACTCATACTCAGACACTCACCCTCACTCCTCACCACTCACTCCTCACTCCGCACTCCTCACCCCTCACTTAATCTTTGTTTCATCACCGCCATTACCACTTCGTTGATGAAGAGGGTGAAATTCTATCTCTTCCTTATCTCCTCATACAATACGACGACAGCAGGGCTTTTCGTTTCGAAATTCGAAGCTATTCACACAAATGTCCTGACTAACCCTGCAGCGATTCATAGTCCGTTTTATTTACGAGGAGGCTTCGTTTCCTATTTGGATGGAATTTTATATTGATTGCAATTTATCTGATTCATTATTCATAACTTTCGCGCTCAATAGAAAGAAAGTATCCACTTTCCATCTACTTTCCATCCACCCTTCCACCATAAAAATTTAACCATCGGTACCAACATCTCAAATTGGTCTTTTGTCTAGACTGGTTATGGTCGATCCACCATAACCTTCGAAAAAGGGATCCCCGCAGCGCATACCAAGACTCAAGCCAAAAATATACCTAGCACATACATAATAGTACATCAACTCTTTGTCGCCGCAATCTTTTGTTTGTCTTGATCGTCTTGGTCTTATTACTTTCTCGAGATCTTCGTTTCTTGAACAAAGTCCTCTTTTTATTTTATTCACTCTTTCACTCTCGAGTTTATTTTTGAGATATTGCTTTCATAAGTCCTGGAGACTAATTCTTTTGATTTACCAATCATTCTCCATTCACATTCATTATTACAATCAATTGAACAAATTCCGCCATTCATTCATTTCTATTTTGGATCTTGAATCACTCTTTTTATATTCAGGAACAAAGCAACATTTCGACCCTCACAGCATGTTCCTTATTGAAAATTACATTACTTTGTTCCCAGATCAAGAACAATAGATAAAGATTAGCGACACAATAGCAGAAGAACAATCGGACAATAAACCTCGAATTTTATCGTAAGTAAAGACCTCTCCCACCTCGATGGGACCTTCAAATATCGAATCTCGAATCCCATAGACCCAACGACCATATACCAGCCCGATTTACTTACCAACCAACAGCTTCTACAGAGAGTTACATAGAAGGACTTCTACATTGTTTCAAACCAACAATAAAGACTTCTTTTACATTCGTTTCAAATACAGCAAAACAAAAAATAAAGTATATCGAGATGGAGTCCCTCGATCTTTTGCGCAGGGCCGCAGCTGAAGCGACCACCGCAACCACCACAAGTTTACAACATGCAACCACAACAGAAGCAGCTGCAACACCAAGTAACACCATAGGAATGTACGCCACCGATTTGAATGGAGTAAATCAAACTGTCAACAATCTTCTACGAGATGTTTTATGGTGGTGCTTAGGAATAATGGCTTTGATCATCCTTGTCTTTAGAATGATGCATCGAGCAAAGTCACATTTGCGACACATGACAGGGATGAATAGTAACGCGAATCAACAACGATATTTTCAGGAAAACAGATCGAGTTGGTGGAAGGTCAAGAAGCATTTATTGTATGCACCGCTATGGAATAAACGTCACAATCGAGAATTCAAGTTGTCGTCAGCTGTCAATATGGGAACCCTCCCATCAAGATGGCATGCACTACTGTTGATCGTTTACCTTTCAATGAACGTTGCCTATACCCTTGTTCTTGATTACAGCAGAGAAAACAAATATTCTATCGTAGCTGAGCTACGAGGAAGATCTGGTGTTCTCGCTGTGTGTAACATGATCGCGCTCATCATTCTTGCCGGACGCAACAACCCCCTCATCGGATGGCTTCAAATCAGTTTTGATACCTACAACTTATTGCATCGATGGATGGGAAGGATAGTCGTCTTGGAGGCTCTGGTACATACGTCATGTTGGGCATATGTACAACACGCAGACACTGGTTTCTCTGGTGTTTGGGAAAAGCTTATGCACGATCCATTCTGTTCTTACGGAATGATGGGCACTGCTTCCTTTGTCCTCATTCTCCTCACATCCCCATCCCCAATTCGTCACGCCTTTTACGAAACCTTCCTCAATCTTCACATCATCTTCGCTGCCGTAGCCATCGCCGGTGTTTGGATTCATTGCGACATCCCAAGTCTTCCCCAGAAACCTTACATCCGCGCCGTCGCCTTCCTCTGGGTTGCTGATCGCGTATTCAGAATGGCTCGTCTTATCTGGTGCAACTACAGTACCAAAGGTTGGACCACCGCCTCCATCGAAGCCATGCCTGGAGATGCTTGCCGTGTCACCATGCACCTACCCAAGAAACTCGATGTCAAACCTGGATCTCACGCCTATCTTCGTTTCGCCAAACTCAACTTCTGGGAGTCGCATCCCTTCTCCATCGCTTGGGTGGCCCATCGCCCGAAGTTCTCCCCTGAACTCCCACTCAACGAAAAGAGAATGGTTTCCGAAGAACAAACAACCGATATCAGCTTTGTCATCCATGCGCAAACTGGTTTGACCCGTCGTCTCTTCGACGCAGCTAAAGTTGCCAGTCCACGTGTTCTAAGACTCAAGGCTGCATTCGAAGGACCCTATGCTGGACACCACTCTCTTGATTCTTACGGCCACGCAGTCCTCTTCGCCGGATCCTCCGGAATCACGCATCAGATTCCCTACGTTCAACACCTTATCCAAGGCTACAACGATGGTACCATCGCCACCAAAAAGGTCCTACTCGTTTGGATCATCCGTGACGTCGAACATCTTGAATGGGTACGACCTTGGATGGACGAAATCCTACGCATGCAAGGACGTCGCGACATTCTCACCATCAAGTTGTTTGTCACGAAACCTAAGAATCCAAAGGAGATCCATTCTCCGAGCGCGACAGTCCAAATGTTGCCTGGTAGACCTAATATCAACCTGTTGTTACAGACTGAAGTTAGGGAACAAGTGGGTGCCATGTGCGTTACCGTTTGTGGACCAGGAGCATTACAAGACAGCATCAGAGAAGCAGTGAGAGAAGTCCAAGAACATGGGGTGGTGGATTTTATCGAGGAAAGTTTCACTTGGTAATGCGGAGAATGATTCTTCGGGACACATTCCCACATACGTTTTAAAGATGCCAAGAAAAGCAATCCAAGAAAGGATTACATAACCCAAGAGATGGCAAGTCGAGTGGTGCAGAGTGAGTGGATCGTCAATATTATTTTCTTCTTCGATTCTCGGACATAATTAATACTTTTTATGGGAGAGAGCTTTATTATACTACCGGACCAGACCACGCCTGCGCTTTGTATATAGATCATATTATGATTGCATGAGAGAAAGAGAGATGGTAGACGGAAGACTGGATTGGCTTTTAGCGGGGAGTTTGTTGCATTGGGATATCCAGAATTGGCATTAAGGGATTGGACTACTCGTTCATAGGATAAGAAAGGTAGTTGGCCAGAGGTAGTTGTCTTTTTGATTTAATTGAATTATTTAAACTATTCATGATATTGAGATTCTTGTTTTGTCTATTTGTGATTGGTGATTCTGATTGTGATGTTGTGTTATATGATATTGTGATAGCAGATATCTATCTTGTAGATATTTACATCTAGGGTGGTACTTACTGCGTGCTAACAATATTTCTATGATTGATTGGCACTATGCATCCACGCCCTGCGAAAATGAAATCAAGTCATACATGCATAGAGCAAGTTCAAATACTAGGAATGTTAGTCGGTTAGATGAAGCTCCGCTGGTCTACCGGGTGCCATTGCCATGGAGGCTAACTATTTTGGAAACTCATAGATGTATCTTCAAAACTTTGAGTATCTCCATTGATATATAGATAGTTGTATGGGTAGCTACCTAGTAGGTAGTTGAGTAGAGTTGTCGTTATTAATAGATCTATTATAATATAATATATCGAATCAAGAACCGAGACTTTCCGTGTAACACTGGGTCTGAAAGTAACAGAAAGTAACAAAGAGCAACGGCTAAATCTAGGTATAATTACGGGCGTAGAATTGATTGGTTGAATCGCAGAATTTCCCCTCGCCCCGCGATCGGCTTAATAAAATTTATTCGAAATAGCGTCACTTTCGATTGGTTTGAGTGAGTCTTCGATAATTCTATGATTGGTGACTCAATTATTTACTTTGACAATTCTTATAAATTCCCATTTATCTCTTCTGATTTATTCTCTGTATCAAAATCATCTCAATAACATTGCTTCTCTGATTGCCTTTTCAAATCTGCAAGACTCAACCAATTTTCAATCACAAAGCGGAAACTTCTTGAAAGTAGAAGTTAATCCATCAAACATAACCCCGCGATTTTGTCAAAATGCCCATGTAAGTCATTACTTCAAACAAGTCACAGTGAACTTTTCAATGTCTCGAATATAATTCTAATTTCTGGATTCTTTATAGGCTTAAAGATCCCTCAACGAAATACAAGAGATTTCCTCCCATTCAATTGGCGGATAGACAATGGCCTTCCAAAACTATCGATAAACCTCCAAGATGGCTCAGCACAGATTTACGAGATGGCAACCAAAGTTTAGTCGACCCTATGGATGGTGAACAAAAATGGAAATACTTTAAGATGTTGGTGGAGCTTGGTTACAAGGAAATTGAAGTTTCATTCCCATCTGCTTCGCAAACAGATTTCGATTTCACCAGACGCCTTGTTGAAACTCCCGGCGTCGTACCAGATGATGTCTGGCTCCAAGTTCTCTCACCATGTCGTGAAGAATTCATGAAGCGAACCGTTGACTCCCTTAAGGGCGCCAAGAAGGCTATTCTACATATTTACCTTGCTACCAGCGAATGCTTCCAGAGAATTGTATTTGGCTTGAACGAGGAAGAAGGTTTGGCATTGGCAGTCAAGTGCGCGAAATATGCTCGATCCATCACAAAGGACGATCCCGAACACGCCGGTACTGAGTGGGCTTTCGAATTCAGTCCTGAAACCTTTTCGGATACTAATCCAGACTATGCGATCCGGGTGTGTGAGGCAGTCAAGGAGGCATGGGGTCCGACAGTAGAGAATCCAATCATCTTCAATCTCCCCGCAACAGTCGAAATGTCAACTCCAAATGTCTACGCGGATCAGATCGAATACTTCTGCAGAAATATTACAGAGAGAGAAAAGATTTGCGTCAGCTTACATCCACATAATGACCGAGGATGTGCTGTTGCAGCTGCAGAGTTGGCACAAATGGCTGGTGCCGACAGAGTTGAGGGATGTCTATTCGGAAACGGAGAGAGAACAGGAAATGTGGATTTGGTCACTTTGGCTTTGAACCTCTACACTCAAGGCATCAACCCTGGTATTGATTTCTCGGATCTTGAGCGGGTCATTGATGTTGTGGAAATTAGCAATAAGATTCCAGTTCATCCAAGAGCTCCTTACGGTGGTTCCTTGGTTGTGTGTGCGTTCAGTGGCTCTCACCAAGACGCAATCAAAAAGGGTTTCCAACTCCGAAAGAAGGGAAACCACGGAGACGAGAACCGCTGGGAAGTACCATATCTTCCACTCGATCCTCAGGATATTGGACGTACTTACGAAGCTGTCATCCGTGTCAATTCACAGAGTGGTAAGGGTGGAGCTGCTTGGATTATCTTAAGAAATCTTGAGCTTGATCTTCCAAGAGGATTACAAGTTGCTTTCAGCAAAGTAGTTCAAAAGCGTGCGGATGAACTTAGCCGCGAGCTTCTCTCACGGGAAATTCAAGACTTGTTCGAGCAAACTTACTACCTCAAGCACAATCCAAGATTCAGCCTTGTCGATTACTCTATCAGTACCGATAGAAGTGCCTCACCCGTACCACCCGCTCCAGGTAAGACACAAGATACGACGAATCTGAAGCGTCGATTCGAAGGTGTCATTTCAATTGACGGAGAGGAACACGAATTGAAAGGATTAGGAAATGGACCCATTTCTAGTTTGGCAAATGCTTTGAAGAGCTTAGGTATTGATCTCGAGGTAGCAGATTACAAGGAGCATGCAGTTGGTGCTGGTACAAATGTCAAGGCTGCGTCTTATATTGAATGTACAGCTACAGGTTCTAAGCAGAAAGTATGGGGTGTTGGAGTTCACGAGGATGTTGTTCAATCGTCTTTGATTGCTCTTTTGAGTGCAGCTTCAAACGTAAGTCATCTAGCATCATTACTTGATTCAAAAATATTAACACAATTACAGTTCATGGCAAGCAGACCTACAACACCATTACTCCTCAAGGGTAAGAATGGTGTTAGCACCAGCCGTGACGTTAATTTCGATGACTCACAAAAAGAGAACGGCGGCCTTGCAATTCCTAAACCTACCACCGCAGCAAAGAGTGGACCGGATGCAGTGAGTGTCTTGGAGGCTAAGGCCAATGAAGCATAAATTGTTTATTACTTATTTTTTCGTTGTTCTTGGTCTCTCTTAAAGCTGCTTTCGTAGTAAAAATGAGGGGTAGCTTTTAGCGCGCCTTCTTTTGGGATGGGGTTCATGGAGGGGATATATCGTCTGGAAAAGCGATCAAAAAGTGCATTTGAAATTTGAAATGATAGGAAATTTGTAAACAAAATGATGATTATCAAAAAAGATACCTATCTCAATAAAAAGAGTTCTTTCTATGATTTGCCTCCTTACAAGTAGACATGTAGCGATCTTATACTCAAGGAATAAATAGAGCAAGTCACAAGCTGCTTTGTGTATCAATTTTATTTATTTATATTTATTGAATTGATGATTTCGTATCCACGTACGGAGATTTCCATGTGAGATTGACCAAATCACGTGAATTGATGATTAAAGACCTAAACGAACCAATTATACAACTCATGGCGGGGACACCGCTCCATTAATGATCAAGTATGAAATTTGACTTTGTTGACTTTGGACATCAATTTCTAAACAATCCAGAGACCATTTAAAAAATTCTCTCTATTGACAAGAACTATTGATTCTTTACATTCATTTACTCAATAATACAAACAAGACCAAAGAGAGGCTATTAAGCTCTTTAAAATTTTATAATCTTTCTTCTTTAGACAGTTCCAGTGACTACAGTTCTGGAGTCTAGGTATCTAGCAAAGAATCGGCCTTGTCAATATTACACTACACCCAAGTCAACATCGCTATCTTCAACAACCGCAAATTCCACCTACGATCAACAAACCCCCCAGTTGAATTCCTTCAACCACCTTATCGCACATCAAATAACCAGGCATATTGTAGAGAGATAGAAATAACTCTTCTGCAATAATACGAACATCTACAAATACTCTTTAAAACTCGGGAATATCGCAAAGATGGACGTTGGTTCTGTCTTGCTCAATTCCTTGGCAGCAGGTCAGTACTTCCCCTCTATTCACCAAGTTTGTCTCAAAGGTGAACAGACCTTGAACTTCTATGGTATTAACTATCAATAGACAATGCTACTCGTATTGCTGCTGAACAACAGCTTACCCAAGCTGCTGAAGCCAACTTTGTGAGTTCCCCCACACAGCCTTGAACGCACTGTCGATGAGCTTCCATGACTTTCTTTTTACTGACTTTTTCTTCCGTCAATGTAGTCAGGTTATCTTGTTACACTCGTAGAGCAGTTGGCAAATGAAGAATCACAGGGTTCCATTCGAGCTGCTGCTGGTATCGCCCTTAAGAACGCCTTCACAGCCCGCGAATATGCTCTGCAACGAGAATTACAAGATAAATGGCTACAGGTCGACCCAGATACTAGGAAGCGTGTGAAGGACTTGACCCTTCAAGCTTTATCCTCAAACAACAACCAAGCCGGTCAAACAGCTGCGCAAGTTATATCCTCGATAGCAACCATCGAACTGCCTAGAGATCAATGGCCAGAGCTTATGCCCGCTTTAGTGCGAAACGTGGGAGAGGGTACCGATCATCTTAAGCAGGCTTCCTTGACTACTCTCGGATTCATTTGCGAAACTCAAGATGCGGAATTGAGACAGAGTCTCGTACAACATTCCAATGCTATCTTAACAGCAGTCGTCCAAGGTGCCCGAAAGGAAGAACCAAATTTGGAAGTACGACTAGCAGCTATCGATGCTCTTGGCAATTCATTGGAGTTTGTGGATAGCAACTTCAAGAATGAAGGCGAGCGAAATTACATTATGCAGGTTATCTGCGAGGCCACACAAGCAACCGACTCTAGGATACAACAGGGAGCTTTTGGATGTCTGAACAGAATTATGTCATTGTATTATGACTTGATGCGCTTCTACATGGAGAAGGCTCTCTTCGGACTCACAATCATGGGAATGAAAAGCGAAGAGGAAGATGTGGCCAAGCTTGCTGTTGAATTCTGGAGCACAGTTTGCGAGGAGGAAATCGCCATTGAAGATGACAATGCTCAGGTAAGATTTTAACACTAAAATCTAGTAAAGAGTGCTACTGACAAAACGAATAGGTCGAAGAGGTTTCTTTGATGCGTCCATTCTACAATTTCAGCAAGGTTGCAACTAATGAGGTTGTACCTGTTCTCTTGATGCTTCTGACAAAGCAAGACGAGGATGCTGCTGATGATGAATACAACATCTCTCGTGCCGCATACCAATGTTTACAACTTTATGCACAAGCTGTTGGTGGTTTGATCATTCAACCAGTTTTGAGCTTCGTTCAACAAAAGCTTCGTGGAGAGGATTGGCATGATCGTGATGCTGCTGTCTCCGCCTTCGGTGCCATCATGGAAGGTCCGGATGAAAAGACACTCGAGCCAATCGTCAAGCAAGCACTGCCAGTCATCATCAGCATGATGGAGGATAAATCTATTCACGTCAAGGACTCAGCAGCTTATGCTCTTGGTCGTATCACTGAAGCTTGCTCAGAGGCTATCGATCCAACCAACCATTTACCAAAATTGATTGCATCCTTGTTCGAAGGTCTTATCAGCAGTCCTAAGATGGCAGGTTCGTGCTGTTGGGCATTGATGAACCTTGCTGAGCGCTTCTCCGGGGATATTGGATGCCAGGAGAACCCTATCTCTCCTCACTTCAATGAGAGCATCTCCAGACTTCTTCAAGTTACCGAGAGAACCGACGCCGACAACGCTTTGAGAACCGCTGCATATGAAGTTCTTAACACCTTCGTCATGAATGCTGCAAATGATAGTCTTCCATCTGTTGGTCAACTCTCCGAGGTCATCATCAAGAGATTGGAAAACACTCTTCCTCTTCAATCTCAAGTGGTCAGTGTTGAAGACAGAATCACTCTCGAGGAGATGCAAGTCAGCTTGTGCACTGTCTTGTTGGCTATCATTCAACGTCTCGAGAAGGAGGTCACTCCTCAAGCTGACAGAATCATGACTGTCTTGCTTCAAATCCTCACCGCAGCCACACCTAAATCGATTGTGCCTGATGCGGTTTTCGCCACTGTCAGCAGTTTGGCCAATGCACTCGAAGAAGGTTTCGCCAATTACATGGAACACTTTGCTCCCTTCCTTTACAATGCTCTCGGTAACCAGGAAGAGCCAAGTTTGTGCTCCATGGCTATTGGTCTTGTTAGTGATATTACTCGCTCAATGGGCCCACCATGCCAACCATATTGTGACGCATTTATGAACTATTTATTGAGCAATTTAAGGGTATGTTTTGAAGAACCAATAGTCTTGCCTTTCGTAGATTGGCGTCCATCCCCCAATCATTCCACTGCAATAGCAAATCTAACAAATAAACAGAGTACAGCACTCGCCAACCAATTCAAGCCTGCCATCCTTCAATGTTTTGGAGATATCGCAGGTGCCATTGGGGGTCACTTTGAGACATACTTGTCTGTTGTTGCTCAAGTTCTTCAACAGGCTGCCAATGTTCAAGCTAGCCCTGACGGAACATATGAGATGTTCGATTATGTCATCTCTTTGAGAGAAGGTATCATGGATGCTTGGGGTGGCATCATTGGTGCTATGAAGATGGATAACAAGAGTGAGTCATTAAATCCCCACTATGGAATTACTTAACTAAATACAATGTAGATGACCAGCTACGCCCTTATGTTGAATCAATTTTTGGCCTCCTCAACACCATTTGGGTCGATCAACACCGAAGTGATGCTCTTATGAGATCAGCTATGGGTGTCATTGGGTATGTGCTCAGAACTACATTCCATTTATTTAAATCACGTGTACTAACGGACTTAGTGATCTTGCCGATGCTTTCCCTAATGGAGAATATGCCTCGTATTACCGTGCTGACTGGGTCATGTCAATGATCAAGGAGACCAAGTCAAACAGAGAGTTCCAAACCAGAACCATCGATACCGCACGTTGGGCTCGTGAGCAAGTTAAGCGCCAAACAGGTGGTAGCTCAGGGACCATTCAAACTTGATCGAATCTTTGAACGGTCAAACGCGTCCTTTTACAACTTTTAATGTCCGTTCCTAGGGCCGGCGCATGAATTTTTGATAGAGCTCAACGAATGTGTTCCTCATTCTTTTTTTATTATGATTTCTCTTTTTTTTTTGCAACGTGTAGTCATCACAGAGGGGTATTGTCCTCAGCCTACATCGATCTGTTTGTTCCATCATATTTTTTACATCGCGCCGAATCCACAGAACCTGTCTGTCCATTCGTTTGTCCATCAATCATCGAATGGTTCCTCTGCCATAGTCACACCTACCTCTAACGACAACGGAAACTCATGTCACTCGATATGATAAATGAGGAACCTTTGATTTGCACACCCCATTTGTTCAGCACCAACATCACCACCACAGCACTATCAGCACATTACTCTGTACAAATAGATTCACTTATTCCTAACAGAATAACTTTGTCCCCTTATCTCGCGCCAATACCCTTTACATCATCACGTTTCTGTCGCGCCTTTTCTGCTGGTTTTGAGCGAAGAATGCATGCCGGGTTTTTGATTTATTTCTAAGGTTTCTGATGGATGATAATATTGACGATGGAACGGATGATAAGAAGAAATATGATGTGCATGGGATGGATCAATTGCTTTCGCCGAAAAATCTTGTATTGTGGGTAGGAGAATGGGCGGTTGGATTGTTGGGTAATGGAAATGGGTGGATGCCGGACGCAATTAACGAACGTGACGGCTGGATGGGGAGTGGAAGGATGGAGGAGTTTTATAACATGTAAAGCTTTGACAATGATCGACCGATTTGGGTCCTTTGTCTTAGCGGTGAGCTTTTGACCATCATCATAAGAGGAAATGCAGAAGGCATGCCCGGGGTTGGGTACATGGGATGGTGGAGGAAGAGATGGGAATCAAGTGATTCGAACAATGGCTATATCGTCAGTGAGTTAAGTTGGTTTGATTGACAACTCGTAACTGAAAGAAATAGATAGATAGATACCTAGGTCAGAAAGGCGAAGTCGCCGACTTGACATGAATGGATTTGTCTGCCATATTTTTATAGTGAACTGGATTGTGATTGTGATTGTGATTGTGATGTTTCATTGTGTTATGTGATTTCGTTTTATATGAGCTGTACATGAGAAGCATTTCAGTGTGAGAGGTTATAGTGATCGACGTGGACTCGAAAGTGGAATTGTGAACGGAAGCACTTGTGCTAGTGTTGGAACGAGGAAGATGATCTCTGAGGCGGGGCTTCGAGGACAAAGGAGCAGTAAAGATATGAGACTGGGATGTAAAATGGTTCTCTACCACCCCATTCCTGACACTCAATCCGCAATCTTTTAAGACATTTCATTGCGAAGCAAATCAATGAAAAATATTACATCAAGTCTTGCTTCTTCTGCTAGCCTTGTCTCGCTTTTGTAACGCATGGCAACTTTGTTTGGTTTTCAAATGGTCAGTTTTGATAGGGGAAGGAAGAACGGGGTGCTTGATGGCTCTCCTTGTGTCGGAGCGTTGGATTGACATTCTTAGGCTACAAGGGGCAAATTGGACAGGTGTTAGATAACTGGTAGATACGCGAGAAAGCAGTGCATGTGTTATTAGTTAAATGGTGAGATTAGGTTGCATAGGAGGGTACAAACGTGATTGATAGAAATCCAGACGACAGTTCCGTCGAAGGTGATGGAGGACTCTGAGAAGAGTTTGGGAGAATTGAAGGCGTGTAGGTCGGAATATGCATGTGTTTCTCCTAGAGAGAAAGTATAGTGTCAAGTGCTTAAACTTATGATACAGTTGGAAGCTATAGTCAGGAAGTGGTGCATAACAGATTGACGACTAGTGAACTCGAGTATGATATCATCTGCTCGGATGCTATGTTTGTACTGCAGTTGATTTTTGTGAAATTCTATAATAGGTATACTAGGCAACTAAATTGAAATCAGGATCAGGCCATTAGACCTACTCCGCCACTAAACCTAGAATTAGACCAG
>PQXN01000415.1:0-23443 GCA_004786275.1 Botryotinia convoluta
CTCTACCCCCTCCAACCCAAACGAAACCATAAAACTCGACCCCCTACTCACCGCCCCCAGACACACCCTATTACTCGCCACACTAAACCCCAACTCCCCAAAGCCCCCCGCCGGCCCCAACATCTCCTTCATCTCATTCAGTGCCGATGCATCAATAATCAACTTCCAATCTAATTTCCGCTCCTGAGTCCCCTTTTCTGTACTCAGACTTTCGCTTCGTTGACGAGATAGCTCGATGATTTGTTCTTTTTGTTGTTTGTGGTTTTCATCGGGAGATATCGATGCGTCACCACCATTTAGTAGTTGCGCATTCGGGGGTTGAGAAAACTCAAAATCATGACTCCAATCTACATTAAGCATGAACTTGTAAATCTCCCTCGTCCTTCTTCCTACACCGCTCAACACTCCTCGGAAATCATAATCTCCGCGCAACTCCCCCAAACATGGAATTATCGTATCCATCACCCATTGAGATACTTGCGAAAGAAACCAAGAAAATATCACTTCCAGCACGAGAAGATTTGCAAATCCGTAAATGGGAGATTCGTCGCCCGTGCTAAAGGCCCAGTAGTGAAGATTGTAGATTGTAGAACGCCATTCGAGATAGGTGTGCGTAGTTTCGGGGGTGGAGAGGAGGGATACGAAAGTATTTAGGAGAGATACTAGGAGGGTATTGAGGAGAGAATGAAGGAGCCAGAAGAGTGTGATGAGGAGGTATGATTCGCCGGGAGAAGGTGCTTGGATTTCTGATGTGGGATTCTCACAATGCGAGGAGTGTGAGGGTCGGAGGGATTTTTCACTTCGATGTCGAGATCGATTTTGGGGTTGATGTTGATACAACATTTTAAAAAGAAAATATTGAATACCAATCATCCAAAACCAGGCAAATAAATTTTCAATTAGAAAACTCACGAAAGCGAGGTTGAGAGGTATAGATGAGATGACTTCGCTTTGGCGTTCGAGATCAAGACCCTGTAGTTCTCTGAGCGAAGAGTCATCCATCTTCGATAGAATGTCTAGGTGATTGATGGGCTTGAGATGAGATGGATTCAAATACATTTGTATATAAGAATATGAGATTCCAATTATCCAAGTAAAGTATGTTGAACGCCGAAAGATAAATAAATAAATAGTTAAATCCAATCTCTGCAAAGAAAAAAGAAAAAAACTCCAAGACAAACCTCATGATATTTCTATAAAATAAAAATGCCATTGACTTTACATTCCCTGCCATCTACCAATATAAAACTCAAACCCTTACCCACCAACCCACCCATCCATACCTACCGGTACATATAAATACATCAAAGCCAAGCCTCAATTAAACTTAACACATCCCCTTCCCCTTAGCACAAAACCGCGCAGCGCAGCGCAGCGTAACGCACTGTTCAACGACCCCTCCAAAGCCATTCATAAATTTCACCGGCAATCAAGTACGTTCAGCTCAGCCCTAACCAACAGCACACTAGTCCAAAAGCATACCTCCAATCCGTCAAATACGCTTTACTTATACCCCCATTCTAATACGACGTATCGAATACGCCTGCATTGACGCACTCCACAAATATCTCTATAATTCTTTACAACCGAACGAATGAGAATGCAGAGAATACGAAGACTGGCACTATAGTTATGCACGTGGTTTGTGGTTCAGGGGTTCGATCGAAAAGTGCGAGAGCGAGATGAGAGTGCGAGATGAGAGTGCAAGGTATGCGAGATATGCTATGCGAGCTGCGAAATGGTACCTCGATGCGGTGGGTGAGCGAGAACGAGAGCGAGAACGAGAAATGAGGAATGAGAATTGAGAATTAAGATGGAAGTGTATCTGTCTATTTATTTATTTATTTACTTACTTATTTGAGGATTCGTTATTTTGGTACTTTGTTACTCTGGAGTCTGTTCGCTACGAGAAGTGCTTGATTCACGATATCGCAACATTAAATAAACTTTCTACGTAGGTAAACTTAACAGGAATGTCGAGGGATAATCCATCTATTTATCCGTATATATTATATTACTTCACCTAGAATAGTATCCAACACCTCTCCCTCCGAAAAGATATCGCAAACAAAATCCCGCATCCAATATTTCCGAGTTATTAATCTTCCTCGAATTCGGCGTTCATTGCAGAGGTAAAACTTAACCACATCACATCACATCACATCACGCGGTAAATTTTCTGCATCTTCTGCATAAAGAGGCTGAGACCGTTGACTTGATATAACCTGTTATACCCATTCTACTTATCATACATCTCATCCAGTCATTCAACCTCATGCATTTGAGAACTGGTGAACCGGAACTCGATAATTAAAAGACTTGGGAAGAAACTCCCCAATCGAATCTCGACGTATATATACCACCATCAAGGGAGCGATTTTATTGTATGCTTGGACTGATCTGAGAGAACAAGAGGTAAGCATAGTTAATCCGAGCTCCGTTCATACATTTTTACTCGATCCAAAAAGTTTAGGACAATAGAAATAGCGCCGTATATTGTGATCTAGCTATTCATAGTTATAAAAGCTTAAGCATCCAGCTTGAAACATACTGTCGAAGGTATATATAAGCTTGCTTAGATCCTCCTTATCCTCCTCGTCTTCCTCATTCACTTTGTCCACAACTCCAATTCAGTCCCTATCCCTCACATACGACTAACATCTGGTAACGGCTTCTCCTTGATATCCTTAATCAACGATCTCGAATTCGGATTATCCTCAAAGCTCAATTCGATCAAATCTCGCACTTCGTCTTTCGAAAAGTACAAACTAAGATGACTTTCAAACCAAAGATACCTAATATCCTTCAAATTACTCTGTAGAACTTCACTCAGGAATTGCATTTTTAGCCAATTCCCTGCATAAGTTCCAATTTCATTCTCTTTGAATAAAGATTCTAGAGCCTCAACTTGTTGAATTAGCGCTGCTATTCTTTCAGCGTCATCCACTCCCAAATCTGTGAGTTCGAAAATATCGTTGATGATTTTAGTAGCTACCGTGTTGACTAATGTACCAACGGCCGATGCCCAAGTTGAAGATGGAAGTATTTCTTTCCAAGAGGCAGATTGTTGATTGATATGACCGATAACAGCACGGATTGCGTTCTCGCTGTCATTATATACGAAATTTTGAGAACCTAGATAATGTTAACAATTGCACAAAATGATATCTATGTATACATACCACCAAGTAAATCGTGTAAGATTGTCCGTTGTGTATCCATCTCATTTTTATAAGCTCTCTTTCCAAAACTTTCAAGAGGTCCAATCTCTGAATCAATGTTGACAAGACTCAAAGCTCGGGGGGTTATGTCTTTTCGTAGATGCCATTCTTTCGAGAAACTTTGCAATTTATCCACCAACCATGTAGCATCGTTGTAAGCAAACCTAGATAAAATGAGTGAGAATGCTATATGGAGAATGCAATGCCAAACTCAGGACTTACATATTTCCTTTCGGATCATCGACATAGTAACATGGAGATACCGCACGATACATTGCCAAAATCAAGGTAGGAACCTTGGACAAGCCACCAGCAGCAGGTGATATGGGGAGAGACTCGTTCCTGTACAATGTTAGTGGGTGATTTGCAGGAATTTGACTTGAATTAAAGTTGACATATACGTACTCTGCCTGCATCAATTTGGCGCCATCTTCATAAATAGTGACAACGTGGTTGAATATTGTCAAAGGAATAGAAGATGTCCAATACTTTTCTGAGAGAGTGACGTTTCGCTTCTCTGCTGGATCATTTAACTGGGTAGGACTAGTAGGACTATAATGAGTCCTTAGAGTCCTCCGTGTGTCGGGGGTTTCATCGGTAGGCGTTTCGACAGCAACTTCATTATCGTCACCCCAGCCCCAGGCATCTTCTTCATCTACTTGAAGAATATTTGGATCGGGAGTAATGGACAGTGAGCTTGCCCTTCGTTCCTCGTCAAAAGAAGCTCGGCTTCTTGGAATAGGTTCAGTCTCTTCCTCTTCGTCCTCTTCACCCCAGCCCCACTCATCTCTCACAGTCTCACCATTTGAAGTGACATGCATACCGTCATCCCTGGACACCATACGCATTTCCACTCGTTTAGCTTCAAGAGGTTGGCCAACGCCTAGTATTAGAAGTCATTAGTATCAATACATAGAAGATAAACGTAGGATCTATATGGGGAGATGAAGAGGTGAGGTGAACATACCAAGGGCCAAAGCATTACGAACTCGGTCCAGTGATGTTTCTCGCTTCTTAGTCAACCAAATTCTAGCGGCACTGGAAACCCATTCATCGAATCTCTCTGCTCCTGGCCATCCTAATGCTCCCAGAGTATCGGCAAATTCACCTGTACGACCTAACGCCTTTTGGTAATCGACCATATCGTCTAGGGATGTTGGTACAGATGACTCTAGCCATGTTCCGATTATTATTTCAGTTAGATCAGGCATCATAGCCTTAGATAAGGCTTTGACCATTGTCTTGGGCAAGTTCTCGTCCAAAAAGCGAATGATGTCTAGGATATCCTTGAACAAAGATTTTATGCTAGTATCTGAACGATCTTCAGTAACACGCAAAGTGTTATTCTCAATACATATTTGGAAAACAGAAGGTGATGATTCCAGGCCAGTACGAGGTCGTATAATTGTTTCAGACAATTGCTCCCATAGATCTTTGCCAAACTTGTCAAGCTCTTGAAATCTCTCCAATCCAATTGCAACATCATCCAAAGATGTTGAAATACCGTCAAATTTCTTGTGGATCGTGATAGAAGCTTCTTTAGGTTGGATATATATCAATGATTTCCGGATCTCACTAAGCTGACCATTAAAAGATTCCTTCAACTCATAATATCGTGTATCCAGGAGCCGAACCGCTCTTACAGTAGTTTCCGCTGGAATCTCCGCAATCTGATGACCCGCAATATCGAGTGACTTTAAAGCTTCATGTATTTCTTGTTTGTCCGCCTGCTCCACAGCTCTGTCCAGGGAATCATTCGCACGCTTTATGGATTGTGCACATTCCAGTAAGTGTGCATTGAACTCAATCTCCTTCACTAAAAGTTCAACATGGTTTTCATGATTGTGTACATCGGTAACTCGAGATTCATCCGCTTCTGCTTGTTGAACGACTTCATTCGCCAGTTTCCTTGACTTGTCGATATCGTCCTGGAGGGCTTGGGCGTGTTGTATCCATTTATCGATACCAACAGCGGAATCTCTACTGATTTGACGAACTTCAGTCTGTACGAGACATAGTTAGCAGACAAAATAGTGGGTAGGTAGTGATTAACAAAGCTGGGGATTTTTGGAGACATACCTCGAGAGATAATTTAGCCTCACCCAAAGCTTCTATAGCTAGTGGAAGAGCTTCATTTCCAACCGCAGATGCAGAGACTTCCTCATTAGGAAACTCTCCATTTGATGCAAAACCAATGAGAGTCTTGCTAAGTTGATCAACTGCTATTGTGGAGGCCATGTTGTCAAAGTCTTTGGAGATCGAATTTCAATTGCTTATAATCTGAACAGTAGGATACTCAACCAGCACTGAGCCGTTGTATCCAAATGAATTTTTCTAAGACGACCAAAAGTTAGGGGTGTGAAACTCATGTAGGTACCTAGTATTTATCTGAACATCACTACCATTCTTTTTAGAACATCTTCAATGAGATTATGACAAGGTGGAACCAGAAGCTATGGCATAATCATCCGATGACTAAGAATTATGCTATCAAGCGCGCGGTTAAGCTGATATGGTAAGGGTGGGTTATCATCCAATGATAATTATCTAGGGCGTCTATTCATTCCTTCGTTGTAAGGCTATTAACTTTAACTTTATATTTTATTTATATTGTTCATCGTTCATCCTATTCATCTACCTACCATTTCACCAATATCTTCGCCTTTCTCTATTTTGCGAAGAAAATCATAAGTTTCAACGATATATCTAAATACGAGGCGATACATTCAATATTTGCCTCTGTATCTAGTTGAAGGCTACTTCTCATCTTCCCTGGCGACCTCAATTCGCCAGTTTTCCCGTTGGACCAGGCTAGGATTCCAAAATACCCAACAAAGGTATGACAATACTTGCCAAGAGTGCCAGATTTCTTTCTCTAATCACATTGTTCTCCCTATTCTTTAAATCTTCTTCCAAGAGATCTTTGTCCTCTCTAAATAGTATCTTTGTTATTTTTTCCGTCTCAATCATTCTCATGGCGGGGCACAATTTTCCCCGCCAATTTTGGTATCCGGCAATTGCTATTATTCCTCTACTTGCTGTTGCGCTTTACCAAGCGGTGGATTCGTCCTGGTATGCCTTACTGCGCTATTCCAATTGATTTCATACATCCTCTCATTAACTGCAGTCCGGCTCTGAAACTCTAGTAGTTTGCAAAGACTTTGTCATTTGTGTGATGAAGACTATAGCTTGAGCCTACAATCATTGAACTACTCCAAGGTGAAAAATTGTAGTTCTCTTTTTGTTCTTTTCTAAATACATCTCACGCTTTTTTCTTTGAACTTGACACATGACTTTTTATGGAAGTTGAAATTTGTTTGATCAACCTCAATCTAACAATATTCCAGGTACTCTTCTCGCAAAGAGCTCCTCAACTTTTGGAAACCCAACTCCTTCATAAAGATGCCAAGTCAAACGAAGAAAACTTATTTTCGTACGGTGCAGAATTTCAAAACTGATTACGCCCCTACCAACATTACCCAATATGTCTCGGAACGTACTGGCATGAATGTTGTTGTGGTTGATCAGAAGGGACCTCAAGTAAATGGATATTTTGCATTGGCTACGGAAATTTTCGATGATTCTGGATCACCACATACCTTGGAGCATCTTTGCTTTATGGGATCAAAAAGCTACCAGTATAAAGGCTTACTCGATAAACTTGCCACTAGAGCTTACTCTAATACTAACGCATGGACTGCTACGGATCATACTGCCTATACATTAGAGACAGCAGGATGGGAAGGGTTTTCTCAAATCCTTCCTGTTTATCTTGAGCATTTGATCTTACCAACACTTACCGAAGAAGGCTGTTACACCGAAGTCCATCATGTTGATGGTGAAGGTAACGATGCAGGTGTTGTGTATTCAGAAATGCAAGGAATTCAAAACACTGGTTCTGATATCATGGACCTCCGTGCTAGGCAACTTCTTTATCCAGAAAATATTGGATTTCGTTACGAGACCGGTGGTTTGATGGAAAATTTGCGTATCTTGACCCCAGAGAGAATTCGTACATTCCACAAGGAGATGTATCAACCTAAAAACCTTTGTCTCGTTTTGATTGGTGAAATCGATCAGAAGGAATTGCTTGAAATATTAGACACTTTTGAGGAAGGTATCTTAGATGACATACCATCTCCAACAGCTCCATTCAAGAGGTAAGTGTGTTCAGTTTTGACTATCAACAAATAATATCCTAATATATATAGGCCATGGGTGGATTCTGCTCAACCACCACCACTCACTAAAACCATAGTAGAGACTGTATACTTCCCAGAGGAAGATGAGTCGATGGGAGAAATTTGGGTTGGTATGTTTGGCCCTGATTGTAAAGATGCCGTCGAAACAGGTGCTCTTAACGTTCTCCTTGCATACCTCGCTGGATCTTCCGTTTCAATTCTTGAAAATATCATGGTTGAGAAAGAAGAGCTTGCGAGTTCAATCTCATATTGGTGGGATGCGAGACCAAATTCAGTGATTTGGTTTCAACCAACTGGAGTAGAAACTGAAAAGCTTGCATTTGTAGAGAAGCGTCTGTTTGAACTTCTTAGGGAGGCTTTAGAGAAACCTCTAGATATGGCATACATGAAAAATTGTCTGGAAAGAGAACGCAGACAATGCAACTTCGAAGCCGAAAGCTCTCAGCGTTTCTATGCTGAAGCCATCATCAATGACTTCCTTTTCGGTAACAGAGATGGTTCTACTTTGAAGGATTTGAAATCACATGCTGAATTTGACACACTTGATAAATGGAGTGAGCAACAATGGAAAGATTTTCTGAAGAAATGGATCGTCGATGCACCTCACGTTTCTTTACTCGGAACTCCTTCAGAAGAGATGTCGAAGAGAATAAAGAAAGAAGAGGAGGCTAGAGTTGCAGAGCGAAAGAAAAAGTTAGGGCCGGAAGGGCTTAAGAAATTGGCTGAAAAGCTCAAGGCAGCAATTGCCAAGAATGATGCCGAAATACCTGCTTCACTTCTACAGAAGTTTTCCGTTCCTGGAACCGATTCAATCCACTTTCACAAATCAACTACCGCTAGATCTGGTTTGGCCAAGAAATTGGGCGCACCTACCAATGAAATTCAAAAGGTCATTGATTCGCAAGCATCTGAATCTCCATTGTTTTTACAATTTGAGCATGTTCCAACAAATTTCGTTCACTTGTCAATGCATTTTGGCACTTCAGAGATCCCTCTGGAGCATAGACCACTGCTCAGTTTATTCATAGACAATTTCTTCGATACACCTATTCTTCGGGACGGAAAGAGAGTAGAATTCGAGCAAGTCGTTACAGAATTAGAACATGACACTATCAGATACGAAATGAGAGGGGGTTCTAGTCTTGGTGACGCAGAAGGCCTTATGATTCAATTCCGAGTTGAGCGAGAGAAGTATGAAACAGCCATCGAATGGATTCGCACCATGATGTTCGATGGTATTTTTGATGCCACACGTCTCAGTACTGCAGTTACTAAGATTCTCGCCGATATTCCCGACAACAAGCGCGATGGTAATGGCATGCTTTACACCGCTGATGGTATGCTTCACATGTCCAACGAATCGAGCATGAAAGCAAGGACTACTCTCGTCAAATCAGTATACATGAAGCGTCTCAAGAAGCTTCTCAAAAAAGAACCAGAGACTGTCATCGGCTGGCTCGAAGCCCTTCGCAAATCTATTTTCAAATTCAACAACATCCGAGCCCTCGTCGTTGCAGATATCAATAAACTCCCATCCCCAGTACAAGCCTGGAATCCACTCATCTCTTCCCTCGATAAACCTACCCCTGAAACAGATCTCCTTCCTATCCGCAAACAACACACACTTCTTTCCCACGATGGACAAAATCTTGGCCAAGCAGGAGCTATCATCATCCCAATGCCTACCAGCGATTCTTCCTTCCTACTAACAAATTCCCGTGGCCCAAGTTCTTACACTGATCCTCAACTTCCTGCACTCCGCGTCGCTCTATCTTTCCTACGCGCTGTCGAAGGCCCCTTGTGGACAGCTATCCGTGGAACAGGTTTGGGATATGGATCTTCATTCCATAACGATCTTGATACTGGTTTTGTCCAATTTAGTGTCTATCGTTCTCCAGATGCTTTCCGCGCCTTTGCCGCTGGTAAGAAAATCCTCGAGGAATATATTTCAGGGGAGAAGAAAATGGAAGATTCAGCATTAGAAGCGGCTATTAGTGATATAGTGGTTGAAGTCGTCAATACACAAATCACAATGGATCAAGCTGGGCAAGATAAATTTGTCAAGGGGGTTATGAAGGGATTACCTGAGAATCATAATGAGGAATTGCTGAGGAAGGTTAGAGATGTGGGAAGAGAGGAGATTAGAGATGTTATGAAGGAAGTTTTGTTGAAGGCTTTTGAGCCGGGAATGAGTAATGTTATGGTTACTTGTGCACCGATTATGGAAGAGGTATGTTTTGTCATTTTGTTTCTTTTCTTCTCCTTCCTCGTCGACTTATTTCCATCCCTCCACGATATTTTCCCCCTACCTTACTCACTTCTTTCCCTTTCTTCAGCCAATCCTCCAACTATACACACAATCAATACTAACCACGAACCCCCTGGAAAAAGGCAATAGTAAAGAACTTCCAATCCCTAAACTTCAAAACACAAGTCCGCACCCTCGCAAGCTTCGAAGATGATTACGGCTTAGCAGCCCCGGAAGACGATGAAGATGGAGATGAAGATGAGGACGAGGATGAGGATATGGAAGATGAGGAATCTGGCAGTGAAGAGGATGGCGAAGAGGATGGCGAAAGTGATGTGGAGATGAAGAATTAAGGTCCTGCAAGATATCCTAGCCTGGCTTGATTAGACGGGTAGCTGTAGTTGAAGGGTCTAAATCATTAAATAAATGGTCAATGTCATGCATGAAGTATGAATGGGAACTAAATATCTTAGAAAATCAAAAATCGAACAGGCGGCAGGCATTTATTGTCGAGCTTGGATGCCTCTAGATAGATATTCAAGAGTCTTGATTTTGCATTCGTATTGATATCGCTATTCGTGATTTCAAGTGAACTTCGCACGCAATCATCATATAGATGATAATCTGGATTACACTTCTCCCAATCATTCAACAAAGAGAGTAAAGATCGCGGTACACAATACATAGATACTAAAACCGAACTCCACTTTCCCCCAAAATGGTCGATAAACTCAAAGTACAAAAGATGTAAATAGATCACAATGACAAACATTCAAGAAAACCCAATTCCGAGTTTCGAGTTGCAATTTCAATTTCAATTTCAATCGAAAAAATCTCTCGATATAAAACTCCTATCTATTTTGACACCTCCTATCCACTTCGTCCATTTATTCATCATTCATCCATTCACCCGCTCGCTCACTCGCTCGCATCCCGCTGACTCACTCACAGGCAACCACCCAGATCGGATGAGCTTCCTCTCTCATTCTCATTCACATTCCCATTCTCTCTCTCCCCCTCAATGACCGATGATTGCGCCTTCGCCCCTTCTAGGTTAAGGGGGCAAAAAATCTAATCTTACAATAAATACAAGAGATGCCAAATCCCTCTTTCTAGCATCTTTCCACTCCACTCCGCTTCGCAAGGTCTTTCCTCTGACCTCCGACCCCTGCTCATTTTCTTATCCTCCATCGCTATCATATCGTATCAGGTTTCCGCCATCAATTACAAACGAAGAGGAAAATGCCATTCATTATCTTTCTTCATGAGAAAAAAAACTTTGTAAGTCAAAAGAGTCAAAGTTGAGAAAAGAAAACCAGACCAGCATTTAACGCCAAACGACTCGATATGTTGAAAAGAGTACATGTTGTTTTTTGATAACCCCCAACCTTTCCCATCCCCATGATTGTATGCCGAAAGCACAGATGAATGACTCCCGTAATAATCAAATTGAGCCAATTTATTGTATGATCACAAACCCCGGCTCTCAAGAATGCCGAATGTTGAAAAAAGTGTATGATGTTAAGGAATGAAAAGAAAGTAATTGAATTAGTTAAGAAATCCTTTACACGCCGGTGTACCACAGAGACATGGAATACGATCTGTACTACCAATCTCACGCTCGAATTTGTAATCGTAGGTGAGTTCCTCATCTAGAACGGGATGTTAGTATAATCATTTGAGAGAATTGGGTATAATGTAGACTCACTCTGTGCGATATCACGCAGCGCATAGATGACAATTCTCTTACTCTTCTCCACCGTGATGATTTTTGCAGTACAGTTGGGCATACAACTATGATTGATGAATCTTGCGATACCACCTTTCTTTGTTGCATCGATGACTGTGTTTTCATCGATTCTGAACAGATAACTACTTCCAATACCACTCTTGAGATATCTGTTTTCTCGAAGATCTGCGACTTGTTGTCGAACCTTCTCACCGACATACTCAATGATCATATCGTTCATCGCTATATTCTCCATGGCATAAAGACCCCAATTGTGAATAGCAGAACGAGCGAACTTGACGGGCTTCTTACGTTTCTTAAGTTGATTGAAACGCAAGACATCAGTATCACCACCGAGAGTCTTCTTCTGATCATTGAGGTCGGCAACATAACGACGATTATTGACACGGGTAGCACGACCAGATGTACGGGCAAGCAACTTCTCTGCCGCAATCTTAGCTGCCTCTGCTGCTTCTGCGACAACATCTTTACCGGCTCGTTTCGCTTGTGCTTCACGTTCTTCACGTGCCCTTTGAACTTTGATACGATGAGGAAGATAGAGGGACTTTTCGGAATTCAAAATCTTCTTCGTACCTTCAGTACGAGCACAGCCAGTCGAAGTCTCCACATAGTATCCAGGTATAGTTGTCTCATCTTTAACAATACCTTTATATCCATTACGATTGAGTGACTTGATTTGACCTTGTCTCCATGCCCAGGTAGCAGGATCGCTAAGTTTGAAATCCGTCTTGAAGATTTTGAGTGCGGGTCCAGCGTCTTCGTCATCCTTGAGGATATTTTGCAGCCCGTCAATATCGAGGATATTATCAAAGTCATCGTCGACAGTGGGATAGGGTGCATCACTAGAGATGCCCCATTTGACAGATGTTACCACGGGTGCTGTATCGACAATGTTTTCCTCGAATTCAGACTCCTCATCAGCTTCTTCTGGAATAATCTCGTCTTCCGTAGTACCCAGTTGTTGTCTTTTAAGGGCCTCCCTTTCTTCGAAAATCTGCTTCTTGGACTTCTTCCTCTTTGCCGATTTTGCAGCCTTCTTTCTAGCCGCCACAGCAGCCAAAGCAGCTTCTGTCTCGGATTCTGTCTTTTGGAATCCATCAAGCTCAGAAATACCTGCCTCAGTGGGAGTTTCTGAAAGGGGCTCAATCTTGGCCACAGGCACACCAAAGAGTTCCTCGTCGGTTTTCTTCTGTCGCTTTTTCGCAGCTTCCATATGCAGGTCCAGTTTTCTCTTCTTCGTTGATACGGCAGGTTCAGAGAAATTGACTTCACTCGCAGACTCCCCATCTCGAGTGTCCAATGATTGGGACCTCTCCTTCACATTTCGGCTCATGGAATCCGTATCATCATCAGAAGCTTCATCGTCAGTACCCACACGGCTTCTCGGGCGTGACTCAACCTCTTCAGTGCCTCTTGTCCTGGAACGAGCTTCGTTATCATCATCAGAATCTTCATCCTCCCTACCAATGAGGAAATGCATGGGTCGAACGTAAGCTTTCCGGGTGGGCCTGGCGAAGGGATCAGTAAATCCAACATTGCGATTCTTTTCCGCCTTGGCCCTTTTTCGAATCCTAGGTAGAGCAGTAACATTAACCTTCCCTGCTATTAGGGAATTGCGGTCCTCAATTCGCGAGTTAGGCGTAGCAATAGCGTTACTGTTGTCCTGGTCTTCCTCATCATCGATGAAGGACGTCTTGGCATTAGGGTCATGAATATTTAACTTGCGTCGTTTTGCCACATGATTCGTTGGATCCATGAAGTTTCGGAGGCAAGGATTTGCTATCCGCTCCTTCACCTTGTCCATCAAATGTGTCATTAACTCTCGTTTGATGACTTCAATAGCTTCGCGGGCAGGATCGAAGTTCTTTGCCCGTTCTCGCTTCTCGTCCTCAAGATCAGCCTCTTCTTCCTTCCTAATCTCCTCAATCTCCTTCCTCCTTTTCTGCTCAGTCAAGCGCGGGTCAGGACTTCGAGTGCGACGATGATGACCTCTTTCGGATGTGCGATCGCGATGTTCACGTCGTCGACCTCCAGTGCCCCATAAGTATAACTTCATAATCATTTCATAGGAGAACAGCGCAGTGCCATTGCAAGAATTGTAACACCTGTCTGCCTCAAATCTCCCCTCGTCACTAAGTGCGAAGACTACATAATAACCTGTTCTATCAACTCTAACGTCCTCCAGGAAATGGTTCTTAAGCCGCTTTTTTAGATGGAGGATTGTCGCTGGAATAACAGGAACATAATCTTTTGAAATAAAAATATAGGGTTCATCCTCGAGTTGTTGCGCAATTGGTTCATCCTCGATCAATGTCTGCTGGCGCGGTTTCGTAGGAATCGCAGCTTGTACTATGCTGCCTGGTCTAAATTGCGGCCTGCCAGAAAGGGCGGCAGGTCCTTTGGGGGCACTTGGCGGGGGTCCAGAGGATTTGACAACTTCAGGTTTAGGGGGAGGTGGTGGTTCCTTGGGCGGGAGAGGTAAAGGTTCGGGTTTCGATTTTTCCAAAGCATTCTCAAGCATGCGAGTACTGCACTTTCCCTGCGGATCGAATTGGACCTTGATTCTCGGTCCCAGCCCTACCACACTGCTACCTCTCATGACGGCTTTCTTGGCAGCCTCTGCCGCTGTCAAAATTGTACCATCCTTCCTTTTAGTATCTCGATATCTGAATGTGCCAAAGCCCAAACAACTTCCTGTCTCTGGATGTAATTTATTACTGCTCTCTGCAATTTGTCCATAATGAGTGAAAACATTAGTGACCTTCATAAAATTTATTAATGGATCATATCCAGTGACAACAATTTCCGTTGGTGGGCCAGGTCCATAATGAGTTTTGGGGTTGTATTTATACTTTGGTAGCATAAACGGCGAATGGTTGAGTCGCGATAATGCATTATGGTAATCGGTATTGATATACGACAATCTGCTTCCTTTTGCCAACCGCGGATCCGCTGGGGGAGCGTCATCTTTCTGAAAAGCTATTAGCCAGACGTTCTCACACGCAAAAGATGACACCCCCCGCAGCAGATTGTATACGTACCAAACCAAACTCCTTATAATGTGGGCGGCGATTATGTTTTTCTTTCGTCGAATGGATATGAGGATCGTGGAATGGATCATATGTGCACTTTTTCCCCTTTACACCTCGTGCCGGATCTCGAGCGAGGACTCGTGGCTCGGTGGAAGTATGCTCTGCCGGGGCAGAATTGTGTATAGTAACGACATGCTCAGATTTTGTATTGTCACGAGCGGCGCGAGTTGTAGCGGTGACAGGCATATCAGCCTTGGCATTGCCAGGACTTGCAACACCATTGGGTGATGAGTCGGCATTTGTCAATGGTGTTAAATCGTTGATATTTCGAGAGCCAGCAGATGCTTGCATGCTGTTGGAAAGCTGATTGTTGACACTGAAAAGGGATGATCCAGAACTTGAATGTGAGCTTGCTGAGCCTACACCATTCAAGATATCGCCTTGTACAGATTCGTTATCTTCTGTCGTCAGGGTAGGAGGATCCGCAATTGGAATTGATATATCTTCTGAAAGACGTGTAATAGAAGCATTGTCAGTTAAGGCTTTCGCATTAATTTGGATATCAGTGACAGAAAGGGTGGTAGGCGAATCTGCCTGCTGTGCCTTTGACTTTTCCCTCTCCTTTGCTTTGTCTTTCGCAGCTCGAGGAGCCGATGGAAAGAATTGTGCGAAACTCGCCCCAGATGCGCGAGACATCGTGTGACTGTATTAATCTACCTCTCCTTCCTTCTGCCAACCACCATCTCTTTATAAAAGATCAATATGCGACTGCATGCATTAAAAGGGTGAATGGCAGATGGCCAATACGCGCAAGAAGCGGTTGGTAATGACGCGATTCAATTCTCTCGGAACAGATTTGACCAAGTATTGCCGATACTTATATGATGATAAAAGTATAGAATATCTCGTCGATATCGATGTGCGAATATTGGCAGATCAAAATTAATTGTTGTGCGACAGATATGAGATCTATCTTTTGACGCTGGAGGTTGGTAATTTCGTGAATATGTATAGTTGAAGTTGATGGAATGGAGGATTTGATGAGTTGAGGTTTCGATACTATCAATTTCTCGCTTTCCCAATAGGTTAGATTCTAGAAATAGTGGCGCTTGACTCAATTAGGAGATTACATAAGAATTCAAGGAGATGGTAGCCAACAACTTATACAGACAGACAAATTTTATATAAAAATGTACTGCTTTTTCAATGCCGTATAATAATTTCCTATTATGGTATTCTACACTGTTCGTTACTTCGAATTTTACTATTAATATCTTTATGTTACTATTCACTCTGTTCAATGTGTTGGTGTTGACTGTACGGCTACTCTATTCGCTTGAAAGGCATAACAATGAGTCCGTTTTCAGTACAAAAAGTACTTAAAGAGATGAAGGCTATGACTGAAAGGTGGTATATAGCTACCTAGTATACTGGTATTCGAGCAATGTACATATACCATGATCACTCAGCTAAAATAGCCTTGCTAGATTCGCAATTCTGTAATGTCTAAAGATAGGTATGGAAGTATTTCATACAGAAAATATATACCTTTGAGATATTCCCAAGTATCCCTTTCTAAATAGTCTGCCTCCATGGCAATGGCCCTCGGAGAGCCAGTGGAGCGTCATTTCTCTACTTAACCGTCAATATCACAAATACACCTACTTTGTACAGTAATCAAAGAGGCAGCGAAGCCTCATCCAATCATTTACTAACAATTCCAACAACCCCAAACTCCAAGAAATCTCTCCCTTTTTCTAACACGTTTTAGATTTGAGAAGATATATATATCCTGGTGATGTGGTCAATTGAATGTTTGACACGACACGAACCCCTTATTACTTTTCGTTACATTTCTTTACCCCCTCGTTACACAATTGCACGTGCTTCTTCTCCAATGGAGGTTTGTACGACACCCAAGTGTATGGATGTACGATGAGCGACTGTCAATGTAAATTGTATGTTTGTCCTTGATTCAAGCTTCTACCATTAGAATCGAAAAATGATGTTAAATGAAAGTCATGAATTATCTAAGAGTGCGTAATGTCATTAGTAGTATCATGTAATCTCCAAGCCCACTCGTCCATGCAATATTTTCCATCACATACCATCACACTTCAAATAAAGAATATGAAATCTGCCCAGGATCTTGATAGGTAGATAGACATGCAGTGCCTGTCCCACTCTACTATCACGCAGTTTTGGTTCCACGAACATGCTGCTAGCCGACCGATGCTATGTAAGGTTTTGGGTGTCGGGAGAAGAACGCGAGAGGTATATCTCATCATATTCTATACATGCAATTATGGAAAACCCGTCCATACTAATAGTGCCATGTCAAATCAACCTTCACTTCATATGAAGAAATGAGCTAGTTATAATCACAATGTCATAATGAACGCGCAAGGCACTTAGATATAAAAAGACGCAGGGATGATTGAAAAGCCATATACAAGTCCTAATTACTACTCTCTAACTTATAGCTTAAAGAATAACTTCCCCAATGTATTATATCATACAAATATAATAATCGCACCGCATCGCACCAAATAACATAAGAGAAAAATATTGTATACCATGCAACACCTAGGTGAAGGTATACAAGTTGTGGTATCTTGTCCATCCGTACTCCATTTTCACACCTTTCATAACACCATAGTCATCGTAATACAACCAAAACCAAAACCGATCTTTTCGATACAATTGAAAAGAGCCCTATTCCGTACCTCCAATTGTCAAAACGAAATCCTCTTCATCCTCATCGAATTTAATCAAACACTCTGGCAAACCACATTTCAAAGCTGGTTCCAAGTCCTCATCGTCAACCTCAAAGGCACTCAAGAAATCCAATTTCTTGTACTCTGGATTCGACACATTTTCTTTCTGGGCAAAACGGGCGGGAGTAATGGTACTATCTGAGTCATGGGAAAGATTGCTAGTCGAGCGAGGTAAAGTATTTGTTCTCTTCAGTGTGAGAGGTGGAGCATCCTTCTTTTGAAGAACGTTAGAAGCTGATCTACCTTTGGTATAACCAATGGTACTTCTAGATGTGGCTGTGGCAGCTGTGGCACGCATAGTGTTATTTGTGACAGGAGCAAAAGTTGGTGTCTTTCTACCTCTCAAAAGTGATGAAGTTGGTCTTGGAATAGCTGTTGATGGCCTCTTGTAAGGCTCCATTGCAGATCTCGGGAGAGTTGATAAAGCGGATGCTGCTCGACGAGATGCGATTGCTGAAGGACCTCTGATTGAGATTGGAGCCTTTGGTTTCTGCTCTGTGAAAACTGTAGCCTTGGTTTGCTTCGATGATGCTTTCCTTTTCAAATTTTTGAATGTTTCAGGGACATCACCAACAGTCCAATCCTCCTCCATTGATGCCATTATTTGCGCATCCGTCTTCTTCGCGCGCTCAACTGAAGACATTTCTAAATCTCGCTCGAGTTTTGATCTTCCACTCTTATCATTGGTGTTGTAGAATTCGCCGAGCGCTCCTTTGGTAAGATTTTCTGGCTTAAGCATATCGTAGTTGAGACAACCAGTAGGGAAGGTATCTGAATCATATGGTAGATCCTTGGATCTTGGTGGCATATATTCGACTTCAACATCATCTAGAGGATTCTCATCTCCATGTACATCGATCTTAATCTTCTCTGAAACTTTATGCTTGGGTCTGCGAGCACTCGTTTGTTTTGATACAGTTTTTTCGAGATCCTTCTCAGGTGCGGGACCTACGGGGGTTTGGAATACTTTAGTTTTCGCATTCGTAGTTTTCATACCAAGGGGAGCTCGATTGCGAGGACCTATCATAAATTAGTTATTGATCCTACTATTATGCAATGGAAAATTCTTACCCATGGGTGTAACAAAAGCATTCTTATCAAAGGTCGCATCTTTTCCACCTAAGCCCTTGCTTTTTGTACCTAGTACAGATCCTTTCCCACCGAATCCTCCTGGCGCATTCTCATCATTCAATGGAACCTTCAATGGCGTCTTTGGGAATTTATTTCCTGGCGTCTTTGGTTGTAAACTTCTGGTGCCTTGATTGAGGGGTTTAGAGGCAGCAACTTGTTGATGACCATGAATCAAATTTTCTTGATCCCTAGCTGCAAACATATTGACTAATTATCCTGTGCAATGATGGTTAATGTGATTTATCTTGAGAATGTGTATTACATTAGAATGTATTATGAAGTGGTTGTGTTTGTCGGCATATATGTAAATTTCGTTCTATAGAGTAGAGTTTAAGTTTCCGTGCTTGACATTTATTTTGATTTGTTTCTACGGCAACTCTGTCAAACCCAGAGCTCTTCCCATTTTTGATTATACAGCCCCGTGAGCCCCTTGCTCACAGACCAACCATTCACCCCTGTTTATGTTCGGTTGGCAATAATACTCTCTTTGGTCTCTCTCACCCTTTACCATCTGCAACATCTCAAACAGTCGCAACTTCTTCAACTTCTTTCATACCATCAGCATCAACATCAACAATAAAGATATTCTTTATAATATCAAATCTTTTTAAATTCAACCTCACAAAATCGTGTCAACCAACAAATAAACATTCAAAATGGATCGCATCAAGGAAGTAAGTAAGATCAACGAAACTAACCCCGCCATTTGTCCCTCCAGTCTACGAAATTCCCCTTTCCATCCGGATACGATCGCCGACACTGCTTTCGAATGATTCTGAAGGAAAGATGCTGATTTCCACCTTTATAGAAAATGAACACCCTCCGTATCGAGGCCGATGAAGCTACCGCAAAGGTTCAAGAGCTCCAAGAAAAGGTCAAGGTTCTTGAGCAAGAGAACCTCCAAAAGGAGCAAGAAATCACATCCCTTACACACAAGAACAACTTGTTGGAAACCGAAGTTGAGAAGTTAGAAAGCGGGATTAAGGAGGCCAAGGCTGTGGCAGAGGAAGGCAGTCAACACGGTACACAAAACGAGACTCTTCAACGAAGATTACAACTTTTGGAGGAGGAAGCTGAGGAAGCTGATAAGAACCTCCGCGAGACAAATGACAAGTAAGTGATTGAAATCTCGGATTTCCTACAAAAATAGGGGTTTGCTTCATAAGTTTTGCACATGTGCACATCTTTATATCCACAGTAATATAAGCTGACTTTTATGTGTCTTAGACTCCGCCAAACCGATGTTAAGGCCGGTCACTTCGAACGTAAGGTCCAGGCTCTCGAGCAAGATCGTGATCAGTGGGAGGCAAAGTTCGAGGAGATGGCCAAGAAGTATGCTACTGTGCAAAAGGAATTGGAGGACTTCCAAGCAGAAATTGGCAACATTTAAATTGGTTTTTATGTCACAGTCGACATTCTGTTCTAGAGCTTTTTAGGTGCATGGGTTGCGGAATAATTACAGTCAAGCCTCGTATGCGCTGGCGGTGGTACGCTGTTTTTACATGATTTGCTTCTCGATCGATATCGAAGTCACATACCAAATATTACTGCGGGTTCTGATTGTGAAGTTGTTAATAGATTCCATTTTAATTATTACCTCGTCGCGCATCTGCAGCTGCTCTACTCCCAGACTTTTGTTTTTGTCTCGTCATTTTCCTTTCCGCCTTGGTCTCATATGTAAACTTCTTCTTTCGTGGTTTCTTGGGCCAAACTTTCTTGACCTTCTCTTCTTCTTTTATGACCTTCCCCTTTGCCTCGTGTATGCCATCATCACTATCCTCTTCATCTGCAGTCCTCTTAATCCCATCTTTCGATATTTCTATCCCTTCGACTGTGACCGTTGTGTATTTATCTTCATCGATATATTCCTCTTCGTGATCTACCAACTCTGGCGCTTCTTCCTTGGCTTCCTCTTCCTCTATCCCTCCCCATTCATCCCCATCTCCGCCATCAAATCTCTCCTCCACATCCTCTAATAGCGCATTCACGGCTTTAACGTGCTCATTTAATTCTGCTCTCCTTTCCTCTCGTAACTAAACATGAACAGATTAACCAATGATCATTCCAAAAGCATCAAACAACAAACCTGTTTCCTCATAACAATTCTCTCCTCTCTGGCCTTCTTCTCTGCCTCCTCTTGAGCCCTCTTCGCTCTCTGAACCTTTCGTTTGTGAAATCCAGTCAAATAATCTTCACGAGCACTTAAATCGAAATTGATTTCTTCAATCTTATGGTCGAACTTTCTCTTCTTTTTGTGCGCTGGTAGAACTGATCGCTTTGGACGAGGCTTGACTATGAATGAGGATTCCATGGTGATTGATTTATGAGGGGGATGACTTGCGGCGCACTTGGAATTGTATGTCTTTTCGTGATGAATTTAATATAATCCTGGGGAAGGAATAATTTGGGCAGTAAGGTCTTACCGCCTTGGCTTAGTCAGTGGAGTATGAGAATGGTGTGATGGTGGTAGTGAATAGTTGTTTTTTCTTAATTGGAACTTAAATTACTTTCTGATAAAAATATAATCTTCTAAAGTTAGAAAGGGAAGCCGAGACTTGGATTTCGAAATGTAAAAAGATCCGAGAATTGAAACTTTCCAACTGAACATAAATCATGAAATGGTGATAGATATCAAACTGCTTACATAATCGTACAGAGAGCTCAAGGTTGCACTTATCGAAGCTTAATGAAACAGCTTCATCAACAAGATCATCTCGCACGCATCACCACTTTCCAACCACAGAAGTCAAGATGCGGTATTCGATTGCTGGATCGTTATTATGCTGCGCTGCTGCAGTGCAAGCATTTAAAGATACATCACCTTTCCTTTTATTCTCATCATCGGAGTGAGTTATACTTCCAACTACCCGCTTCATCGCCTCGTAGTTACTAACACGAGAATGGCAGATTACCTTCTTCGATGCAGATTGAGAGTCAAGAATTAGATACTACTTCATCAGTCCTTCAGAATGCCAAGAGCTTCCTTTCAACTTGCCCCTCTGATGTCTACATCATTATCCAACAAGATGCTCTCGCCGCTTCTGATTTCTCGGCCCCAGAATCCGTTCCTCATATGAAAGCCGCTATTGCCGATTCGAGAGTTCGGGCTACTTATAGCGTTCTGGATGTTATGCACGAAGATGGAAATCTGGCTGGCGAATTAGCAGAATATATTGAGAAGACATGCGGCCAGAAAGTCGAACGACGTGGAAATGTTGGTTCTGAGTCTACTGATGTAACTGGAAACGGCGTCATTGTATCACATTTCGATGCATTGTCGACTGAGAAAGTAGCAAGAGCTGAGGAATTCAATGATCAAGGTTTGTGCTCGTCCGAAGCGTCAGAAAAGATTCACAACTAATTCATACGTAGATTACATGCTCAACAATGTTTACTACCAACATCTCCCCAGTGGTCCAGAATACACCGTCATTTTTACCACCACACCTGTCGGCGCTGTTCTCGAACAACATAATTCCGAATTGCCAGTTTATAATGCGGAGTTTGACTCAACTTCCCATATTGATTTGAAGCGAGATTTCAGAATCAGAGCAGATAATTCAACAACCGAACCAGACCGTAGACCACTCTTCGAAAAATATCAATATTTCACTCCTGGTATTTTCATGGGTTTGGTGGTTGGTATCCTCCTTCTTAGTATCTTGTATGTGGGTTTGAATGCAGTATCCAGTCTCCAAGTTTCGTATGGAGCATTTGATAAGGAGATGGGGCCATCTGCGCAAAAGAAACAGCAGTAATTTTTGGGTGGAGGAATAAGAGAGAGGAAAGATTGATTGTGGAAAGGAAAGGGATGGATGGATTGGAATTGGAGTTTTTGCGAAGTAAAGCTAGTGTATGATTTTGTATGTATAAAGTATGCATGGGTATTCAATAAATGGTATGGGATTTTTGAACTTGCTTTCCCCCATTTTTCCCTGTGATGAATGTGGAGTGAGGTGTGAGGAATACGTGGAGGATTTGAAGTGTTTTCCTTTCTTGCTTGCTTTCCTTTCTCTTTTTGGATGCGGAGATGGAAATCCTAGATGTCTTCTCTTCTTTTCTTTTCCGAAGTATAATGTGATACGATGTAAATTTCGTCTAGTGTCACTCATGCGGTAAAGCATCTCAGGAATCTTCTCCCTAGTATTATACATATCCTATATCTCGCTCCTCATCCACTGTAGATATTTAGGTACACCCCCTTCTTTCTCCTATCTTGCATTGCATTGATTTTGATTGAGGCGCTTTTCGTCTATGTACTGGGTATTGAGGCGGTTGGTGAGTTGCGTGGGTTGGATTAATTGTTGAATTGATTGGAGGGGTGTATGAGTGTATGGGAAGTTGGGAAGATGGGAAGTTGAGAATCGTGTCGTTTGGGAGGTAGATTGTTGGTTCGGCTTGTGTTTTTTGGGGCAGGGGAGATGGGAAATGGGGAGGACGGGGAGAGGAAGGGAGTAAGAGGGAATGACTGATGTTGTATTTCTGGGTATATAAAGGTTTGGAGGTTGGATTTTGAACTTTGGAGATGAATGGAGGGGAGAGGATAGTTATGGGTTGTGAATACGCAATCGTAGATAGAGGGCGATTGTGGTTGGTTGTCGATTGGTTGTTTGATTGGTTGTGTTTGAGTCTTGCGGAGAACCTTTCAGGAGAGGTTGTGAAGAGGATGGTTCGGGCAGGGATAGGTAGAATGGGATGGCGAGAGGGTGAAAGCGATGCGAAGGTTGAAGATTATGCATTTTAAGGGAGTGAAGTTGGATGGGTGGGTGTTTATCGTGTAGAGTATATATACACATGGATTGTATTTACTGGATTTAATAGAAGCCATGGATTTCAATTCAATTCCATTCAATTTTGGGGAATAGAGAGAGATACTATGTACTTAGTAGAGCTGAGCTGAGCTGCTAGGCGAAGATACGAATGGAGTTGCGAATGCCAATTTGAACGAAACCAAACTGAACCTAAAGCCAAATACAGTTACAGAGAATGTTGTAGAGAATGTTCAGCAAGTAGGCATTTCTATCTTATGGTGAGGATAATAGATGGATATATATATATATATATATATATATATATTCATCT
>PQXN01000416.1:0-23390 GCA_004786275.1 Botryotinia convoluta
CGTTTCGTAGCCCTAGCTTTTAGAACCTCAAGCAATATTACAACAGTGTGAATCATAGTACTATATTGACTTCACCATCCCCATGGTGATACCAACAGATATAAAGCTATAGAGTAAAAGGAATTTCTAATACAGGATAGAATTATTCTTTTAGTAGATCTATCAGAATTTGAACTCTATTTGAAGAACTTCAATCTACTAAAGGATATATATCTTTTGTGTTACAAAAGATTATTATCAAAAAAAGACTTAAATAATCTCAAACAGAAATCAAGGGATTTTATATAAACATTTCAAGAGTTATATTATCAAGATAAAAAAGATCGAATGAAAGTATACAAAATCAATTAGCATTCTTTGCTTCATTTAAATATAAAAATTCAATCTTTCAATTTTTACTTATATACAAGTAAAATTTCTAACGTAGAATAGCAATGCAAATTAGAGATTTAAGCCCAGATTAGATGTTTTGAGTATAGCTAATAGAAAGATATATTAATATTTATAAAGATATAATTGTTAATATAATGAATATAAATAAGACTCTATCGAATTGATTGATATAAATAGAATACATAAATCATTTATCAGAATCCAAGAGTCAATATGAGCAGAAGAAAAGTAAGCTAAAGTATAAATTAGAGTTCCTAATAATATTTAGGGCCTTTTTTGATACAAAACTAACTTATATATAATTAAATCTTATTAAATAGTATTTTAGAAGGGAGGATTTGAAACAATAGCTAATCAATGAGGATTCCATAAAGCTTTTCAAGAAAGTGAGAATCGATATTGAGATAACAATAGGGACAACAATTGGATAAGGCATTTCGATAAAGAATTGTAATGATTTATATATAAGATAATATTTAAAAGGAGAAACTAGAAAATGATATAGGAGAATACAGATTATTATACAAAATTATAATTAGGAAGAGCTTATAATAATATAAAAGTTTTGCTATATATGGAGACATAGAAAATAGGCATTTCCAATAGTTGATAACTTTGTTAATAAAAGATTGAATAAATTGAAAACAATAAAATTGAAAGAAATAAAAGATGTAATTAAAAGAATGAATGTGACAGAGAATTATGAAAGTTGTTAGGACAGGTTTATGACTTTGATTTTATAGAATAAGCTTTATATTAAATAACAAATTAAGAATATTTTATATTAAAACAATATTATTTTTATAATTGTTTATGATTGAATTTAAAAATACTTAACTTTATGGATATATTTTCATTCTTTTTATCAAAATTCAATAATAAACAGGTTACAAAAAGTGCCGATTTTATTTGTTAGTAACGAATTGGGTTATTTATCATTAACAAATAAATATATCAATATTGTAATATATGCAATAAAAATTTGTATGGGGATTTATATTGAATTTCTTTTCGTCCGGAATATTAATTTTGCCACCACAGGGGATGACGGATTTGGTATTCGAAGAACTTCGCGTGTATTCGGATCCATGATAGGTGATAAATAATCTGCCTTAACAATCTTTTCTGAAAAAAAAAATCAGTTTTGGAAAGTGGACGCACATAACCTTGTCTGCTTTCTCCAGCACAGAACGTGACATCAAACTTCCTACTCATGGATGATATTTGTACCCCACAATTTCACAAAAGCCATACAAACTCATCGGACTCTTATGCATATTCAACAGTAACTTTATCCTTCTACAATCCAAAGTTCACACACACTGTCTCCGACTAAATAAAACTCATTCCCATGCAAAATGGCCGATCTCAACACATCTAGGTTAAATGATCAAGTTACGAGACTTGTAAGTTTCAGCCTTGTCTTTCATCCCCCTCCTTCACATCATAGCTAAACCTAACGCATCTTTCTCAGAATCAAGCTGTTAGAGATCTTCAAGATTCAACAAGTGAAACGCCTGATGAATCATTAATCGAACTTATGAGACAGGTTGAAGAAATGGCGCGCGAGATTGTTCGAAGAGTTGCAGAAATAGAGAGAGAATTAGCTTTGATATCGGCAATCGGAGCTCTGGACAACTTGCGCAATCTCGTCAGAGAAGCTAGGGAATGATGCGATATTATTGATTGGAAGAATGCGAATTGGCTTGAATGCCCCCACACTACGGTCGATCGTTGCCCGCTCAATCACCATTTAAAGCTTTTGCTTCTCTTACAAGATCCGTCTTTCTTTCTTAACATCTACATATCCGAATGCGAATGCGAGTTTTTCTACAGCCAGAAATTATAAGCAACTTTAAAACAACAAATCTACTGCACATTTCGAAAATGGATGCCAAATCTTCATGAGCAAGAGCTCCAAATAGCAGAACAGGTAAGTTTTAATTCCTGTTCTTTCAATTTTCTCATTCAGGACTGATAATTTGTTCCTTCCTACAGGATCAGGACTTTGAACAAGACGAGGAACAACTTCGAATATGGAGGGAAGAAACAGTCCGTCCTTGGCGACAAAGAATGGCGATTGCGAGAGCAAGTTTAGCTCTTGAGCATTTGCGAAGCGTTGTTGAGGAGGCAATCTTGCAATATTATGGGATCTAGAGAAGTTCTGGAGAGAAGGCTGGAGATCTGCTGAGGCTGCGAAACAAAATATGGCTTGGGGGCTTGGGCTAGAATCAAGTTACTGGTGCTGGATAGTTCTCATCGTATGAAACAGTTGCTTTTGACATGTCCTAATTACGTGCGGAAAAGCCTCTTTTTCTGAGAACGTAGTTGTGATAAAATGTGCGTAGATGTGATGGCAGATGGCAGGCAAATGGCAGGGGAGATGGGAATCGCAGGATGTGATTTTAACATGGGAGGGAAAAAAGAAGAAGAGTTCCTAGGAAGATCTTTCCTGTCACTTTCTAAAAGTTACAGGGGCTTATGGGCTCCAACAGCCTGTGGCATACACGCAACACAAAACCGTCAAATTTCCTAGCACGTGACAGACAGGTTCAAGAAATTCATCTGAGTGAATATTTACTATTTATTGGAGTAACAAGAATTTATAAATACCTCAGAGGTCTTCATTCTGTGTATATGGAATGTATTTGTATGATCGTTCGTCGAGATCTTTGAGAAAATAGAGCCGGCTTGGGTAGAATCAACATCAATCTCTACTTCTAGACGCGGATGTATCGCTTAAAGTACGCTACTGGGCGTCAGACATCTTGAGGGAATGGTCCTAGATTCTCTGGATAGATCGTGATTCTGTAATAACTGCAGCATCTGATTATAAAGCATAAAGAGCTAGGTAGATTATGGGTACAGGAGAAGGGATGATGAACAAAGAAGAGACGGGCGAGAGAACACAGAAGAAGAGCCGCTCACACTCCATGCGAAAGATGTATGCTATATAGATGTATAAATAAAGAACTAGAAGAAGATGCTTGAAGTCATGGATATAGCATTTCATATTTATTTCACTCACAACGTACAGCGCATGGATAAGAAAGCAACGTTGTACTCTAACCTATCATTTCCCAATGAAAATACTGAAAATGCCCTTCCTCAGACTCTCACTAGTAATAGTGTCTAGCTTTTAACCCGACCTTCAGGATCTCCTCAGAGACAAAACTACATCCGTAAATCCCATCATGTTCCTCAGTCGTTAGGCTTGAAGCGCCAAGAATTCGCTTATTTTAGGCTGGTAGACAGAGATTAGCTTGGATAGTAGTTCAACCTCGAAGTAGGAGTGATATTTGAGAAAAACATATGTTTGGCCAGATAAGAAGGGGAAGATAAAGTGGGTGTAGTGATGTGGGAAGCGCTAGGGGGTCTGATTGTTAGGAGGAATGTCGTCTAGTGGAAATAGAGCTAGGGGGGAGAATTGAAATATCACATTGTGTTGATAGACATATTCTATGAGCTTTTTACGGAGTTTCAGGATTGGTATGAAGGCTACAGTAATGAACTTAAATCATCTGATGGCTGACCACAGCTTCTATATAAAGAATCATATACAAGTGTATTGACTCCACAATTGTCAATTGTTCGGGTGAATTCTTGATTTCTATATGTTTTGGAGTTTGATACAACAAAAAGTATTTCGTAAAGATCTTCACGCAAACTAGAGACCATTGAAGCATTGTATGCTTTTTTCTATCATGTTCCTTAAATGTTTTCTCCTTTTATAATAGAACTACATGACATCGATTACCGATACTCTGAAGGACCAGCATGTATAGCTAGGTAGGTAGCTCACCCAACTCTCTTTCGACATAATTCACTATATTCCGCATGCCAGTGCACTCATGTGATTGAGATTATTCAATAGCTAACGAGGAGCTAAAGGCTCTAATATCCTTATATATGCTTCAGCTTCTATGATAATCAGAGGCCATTACATGCAACATTTGACTCGACAAACAACTCAAGTACTTACATCCTCGACTTATCAGATTGAGATCGTCATTCAGCATCAGTCCTTCAACACCTCTCCACCTTCGCAAACACATCACGCAAGTTCTAATCTACAGTCGCAAACCGCAAAATGGCATCATCTGAGGCATCAACGATCTCAATTATTGAAGCACTCACTCTCATAAGTAAATTCAGGCACTCCTCATCATTTTCCTTGTATAATCACCTGGATTCTAATTTATATCATCTACTTAGGACGAAATAAGTGAGTTCTTACCAGTGGCAAAGAGAAAGACTCAAGAATATATCGATATACTCGCAAAATCCACAACAAGTGCTCGTTGGGAAGAAGAAGATGCTCGCTCTACAATCGCATTGTATGAGTCCTTCCCTGCAGAACGCTAAAGACAACATAGACAACTTTCAGACTCCTTGGCGAGAGTACTCGATAAAATGATTGCTTGTCGGGCGAAGGGTGAAAAGGATCTGTATGAGTTCATAGAGGAGTCTATTAGCATGGAGAAGGCATGTATGAAGCGAATGGAGGATTTGAAGAAGAAGGGAGAGACTGGACAGAATATTTGAGAGTACCGCTCTGGTACAAAGAAGTGAATCTCCATCATTCTTTGCATGTCAGTAACTTTCAAAAGTAAAAATAATCGCAAAACTCTTCAACGCATACTGTTTTTAGTGAATTTTGGACTTGTGAGACCTTTCGCGAAATGATATTTTACTCGGTATGTTTAGGTACTTTTACATCAAGCATTTATTAATATCTCTAAACCTCTCGATTCTTCTACCCAAGATCCCATACTCAACTTCATTCAACAAACATGGAAGAAATGAGCCCCGCCGAGCTGGTTGCAAATATTAGCAAATTTGATCTCGTGAGTAAACATAGGCGCCGGTCTTTCCATTGAACGCGCTTCCTCTTCGTCTACATAATACAATACTAATCCGCCCTTATAGGCCCAAACACTTCACACAATACCAATCTTCCAAGCACAAAGCGATGCGGTCGCCATAGATCTCCGGAGAGTCAGAAAATTCATTCGTGATCTCGAAGAGCAAGCTCGATGGTCCATTGAAAACTATCAACGAGCTTCTCAGAAAAGAAGGCAGATATTGGAGCCAAATCTCCGTAAAGGGTTGGGAAACTGCGAACGAGCATTGATGAATTTCAAGAAGCGTTAAAAAGATCTTGAGGCGGAAGAAATGTATTGTATTGCTGTTGATGAGATGATCAGAAAGCATTTGAAGAGTTTGCTGGACGAAGAGGCGACTGAACAAAATGCGTGAGGGTATGTTGTGTGGAACCATCTTCCTTCTGGTTATGGGTTTATTTATCTTCACTTATAGCATCAGATACTAATATTTCTTTTCTTCAACCAGAACAAATAGATCCAAAGATATCAAGTGCGGGTTAGTGATTCAGCTTGAGGGTGGAGATCATGGTCATTACACTGCAGAGGGGAGGTCAACGTTAACGACTGTACATGGCCCTCTAAAAACCAAGCACTAGGTTAGACTTCTTTGAATGCAGACCAATACTCTCATAAATTTTAGCTTCGATCATGAAAGTGAAATAAATCCCCCCCCCCCCTCTCCCCCCCTTCTTTACGTACCCCTGATTTTAACCACTTAAAGTCACTCTTTCTCCATCTTCTTCTCATAAACACCCCAACCTTGAACTTCTTCAACACATCAGAAGACGATACTTCCCAAAGTATTCAACCTATCCAAAAAGACCATCTCACACCAAAGTCTCAGCTTAATATTATCTCCGAGTTTCAAGATGCTTCCCAAAAGAACTGCCTCCGAAATGATGGGGGGCTCTAGAAAGGCAGAGGATGGTCTTCTTAAGAGAGTGAGTAATCTAGAATCGACTTTTCAATCATTTATATATGCCATAGATCTCTTTACTTACTCTCTATTTAGATGAAAGAGATGCTCAAAGAGAATGCAGGCAAAGTCACTTTCAGTAATAAAGAAACTAGAGAGTTCAAAGACCTCATCCGCTACAATAGCGCAGACATTGCAGGTCATAAATGGGATATCAAAATGTGGAAACAACGCATCGAAGCTGCCCAGAAAGCTATAAGAGAGCTTGAACAAACAAACAAAGAGTACAGGGAAGACATCGAGAAGAATAGACAGGAAATTTTGGAGTTGAAACAGGAAGAGGAAGTAATTCTGGCAATTCAAAGCAAGGGGAGATTCGTGAAAAGGTTCTTCAGAAGTTTGTGCAAAGGGCTTTGAAGAAGTTTCTGGAAGGAGAATTGGAGCAGGCGGGTCTGTCGCTAGAGAAGGAGAGCGAGGGGGATCACGATGAGAAGATTGCGGGTGATGGAGGCAAGAAGATAATCAAAAATGAGACTTAGGGCTATACTATGCGATGTAAGTTACTATTCCTCCATATGCATGAAGTATTGGGTTTACATGTTGTCAAGGCTAATCATATTCTGCTTCTAGGTATCTAGCTTTGAACGGGATTCGGGACATAGGGAAGAATTGCGGGTATAAGAGCGATATGCTACGGCAATGAAGTTCTCATATCACCAGACTTTACTCAATGATAACACAAGCTCTAATTATTATTCACTTCAATCTCGGAGAGTAAAATATTTGTTAGCGTGTTTTTCTTGATCAGATTTCCCATAGTAATTCACCCAGCTGGTTCTATCCATACACTGTTTTCTTGGAGGCCAATAATCTCTTCAGCGTTACAAATACTAAAACTTCAAAGATCCTCAACCCCAACCCAAGTTTTAGCAGCCTGTCTGCTATCAAAATGTCCTTAAAAAGAACTGCTCTCGAAATGGTCCGCGAGACTGAACTAGATGACCCATTCCAGAAGGTCAGCAAAGTCAATCTTTTTTTGTCATACTCAAATCGTTTTGACGCAATAACTGACACTGCATTACTTCTGGCGGCTCAAGACCGAGGAGAGGACTTTTTGAAGGCACTTTTAAAGTCTGGAAAGGTGGAATTGGAGGAAGTAATTAAGGAGGCATTGGATGAGTCAGAACCGTCATCTAAGAAAAAGATGAAGATGGAAAGCAAGGAGACTGCAGGCGATTTCTGATGGTGTAAGTCATGATTTCTCCTCAATGCATTATTTACCCTGCCTTCACGACTTGATGTTAACACTTTCTCGTTTACAGATCTCCAAACAAACAGTGGAGCCAGAAGTCATGCGTGGGAAACCGGGGCGCGGGGCACGGGACATGGAAAAATGTTACATCTGACAGCTGGACTTGACTTTCCTTCATCGGAAATAAACATCTCAAATTTAGAAGTGAACTTTGCTCTCGAGGTCCTCTTTGCGCTTCCGTGATATTCACTAGATCTTCTCAACACCCATTAAATCTTCTTCAGTCTTCCTCAGTAACTCAACCCCCAATTAGTCTTGCTCGGTCTTAGGACCCCACGATATCCCTTCTTCTGAAGCACCCTCAACTTCCAAGCAAAACTCGATATCACCTAGATTATAACCATGCCACCAAAAAGAACCTTCTTCGAAATGTCTGGAGATGCCGCAAAGATTGAGGCTCACCCTCTTGACTTGGTAGGTCACCATCAGATTTCTCATATCTCTTATGTAGAAATACAGAGGTATACTAACCAGAATCATTCTATTACAGATAAAAGAGGCCATTGAAGTCCACGAGAAGATAGTGAGACACAAAAATCAAGCCATTCAAAAAGCAGAAAAGTCTATCCTACGAAATCAGCTGAAGATCGAGGAATATCAAAGCAAGATCGAAGAACTCAAGAAATTAAATATCAAGTTGGGAGACGAGCATGCAGAGGCGAAGGAATTCGTTAGAAAGGCCGATGAAGACGGTAGAGAGCTCAAGGCCATAAAAAAGCGAGGGGAGGAACTCGAAAAAGAATTGTTAGATATTGTCAAGAAGGAGTTCGCGGACCAGATGCAGGATGTGCTTCAGGAGGCAGAGAGTAAGATGAATCTGCAGCAAAACATATTGCAGCGGATAAAGCGCGAGGACGATTCATGAGAGGTTATCAAAAGGAAACCAACCCAGATCATAGCTTATGATGTATGTATCTACCATACCGATTTGCTCCATTTGCGCATTCGATTCCAGTTAAGCACTACTAACATTACCGCATCTCCAGACCTCGGAAATCAATGCGAAAGTCAGTATATGCGAAACGAATGCTAGAGCACGGGAGTGGTCAGAAAAATGGAGAGTTAATATGGTTAAAGTCCAGAACATATCTCATGGTTTATTATCTTACAGGTTGTAACATCAAATGAAATTAATCTGCGTGAAATATTCTCTTACTTCCCACATTGATGCAGTGACGGCAACTTCCTTCCCATGCTATCATCATCCATTAGTATAGCGGCGTGTAGTTACTCTAATATATATTCCAACTACGCGAAAAGCCTTCACAAAAGCGTTTCTAACGATGTGGGCTGCCTATGGTTCTCACTCTTCGGCCAGCGTCAATTAGTCTGAACGCCTGACCCCATCATCAAGAGTCTCTTAATCAGGGGATGATGCGGTTACAACCACCTTTTTGTTTTATTTTTTTAAGGAAGCTCATTCATCTTTTGGTGGTGATTGTGATTTTTTTGAATGAGCGGGTGGAGTCTAGTGGTGATTGGTTTGGGAGTATATCTTCACTTCATACATACTTCATTCACTGCCCTCGCTTAGACGATATTTTACAAAATGTGGGTCAATGGCTGGGTACAATATCGGGAAATCATTCACTACGTTATGCATTCTGGTTACATAGACCTAACAAGTATTAGACAAGAGCATTTTGAATAAGGAATAATAACTTCCAATATGCCACTCACATCTCCAATATGGTAACATTCACCGATCATGACTTCGATATCTTCTTACTTCCTTACTTCCTATCCTCCTTAAATTCTTCCTCGACCCTCATTCTATGGGCCTTCAACATCAAAAGCTTTTCTGATCCCGAACACTCTAACAATTTGGAAGTCGTGCACCTCGAATTACAATTTACAACTCGAACTTGCAAGCAGCAATCATGGAGCCCAACAACAACGAAGTGGCAGGCAAAATTGCTGGACAGATGGTAAGTTCAACCAAATTATACAACCCACCCTTTGCGCTTTACTCCTTTTCTCTTCAACATGTGCAACAAGAGCCCGCATTTGATTGACATACTACTCTGCAGTCCGGCTCCAAAGTCCTCAAAGCCGACACCCAACAGTCCACACAATTCACAAACACAATTGCGCAAACTCAACACGCGATTCGCGAACACCAAAAACAAATCGAAGACTTTCGAATAAAGATTCAGAAACATGTACAAAAGATTGCAGCACTACGACAGGAAGAGCAAGCCTTGCTGAAGGAGCAAACGCGCTTCGAGGTTGAAAGACTACACCGCGAGCTTTGTGATGTCGATAAGGAGAATAAGCAGCGCGAAGTCGAGGAGAAAAAATATAAGGATATGATGGCGAAGCAGATACTGATACACGAGATCTTGTATGAAGGGGAGTTCTGAGAGTACTTGTACGGCGTCAAACAGTAGTTTCTTATGATTTCCTTGTTTCTCGTGCATGCGCAAACCTTGGCATGTCTTTCCAAACCTATCACTAACCTCTGCATTCTTTACCTAGATGGCGAGAGCTGTGAATCAAAGTCAATCTTTCGGCCGAATGCAGGAAATGCTATGGATAGACACAACTCTTACATCAGACTTTTTTAATTGGATACCCGGGATTGAAGTATTGGTTAGGCGGTAGGAACGAATGGTATTTGACTATTTGAACATTTAAGGTCATCGGTTCTATGATTCATCCAGTGAAGCACTATCAATGTCATTACAGGCAGTGGGGATAGACCTCCTTATCGAACAATAATGAAGGACTGGAAGAGTGTTAGGTAGAAAATAGATACTGCTTTTGACTTCGATCTCTATGATGTTGAATGGATGAAGTGACGTTGGGCTGTCACCGTTTAAGGTTGTTCATCAAGCGCCTGCCAATATAGACATTAGCATTCAAAACTCCTTTTTTTGTATGCATTCTATCAAGGCTTGCTGAGTTGGCCTACGATTTTCTTCGGGTTATTATGGGAGATAAAAAATTCCGATGTGGTGACTAGCATGTAGAGAAAAGGTCTTGCACGTGATATATGCGTGACTTTTTAAGTAAGCTACCCATTGCATGCAAAAGTGCGACTAGCGTCGACGTCAAATGCTTCTCGACCAATCTTTGAAACTGTCGTCGTTACTTGTTCTAAAATAATACCTTTCCCACACAAATACAATGAATCAAATGAAAAGAGTTGACTTATCAAGATATTTTTTACCAGCATGGCTATACAACCTTGTCATCTATGACGAACCTTTAACGCGGACGATATAACCCATTTCAATTGGGACCAACAAATCCTATTCATTGTCAAGAATTCTGTACCTGAGCAAGCGAAAGAAAGGAGAAAATGACGATCTTTCGGACAAAGTTACCGTTTTGGAATGCTCAACTCGCTCCAATTGACCGATCGGGGGTATTGCTACGGTTCATACATTGGCTTGCATTGGAAATACCGGAGCAAGACCTTTGCCACACGCCGACCAAAAAATGCAATTTGAGGACCTTTCCCATAATTCAACATGCTATTGCATGTTTGCCACATGGTTGAGTTTTATATTCGGATCTTTCCTTGCTTGACAGCAGGCATGGTATCTATTCTGACAAAACCGGTTGTCTATCTGCATACCAAAAATAGCCTTGATATAACATCATTTGTGCTGTGCCTAGCCAGGCCTTCAATACTTGTTATGGTATGATGTGTTATGCCGATACAGGAAGCTCGCTCATTATCATACGATTCTATTGCAAGATGGATCAAAATTGGGTCGTGAAGCATCATCATTTGTCAATCGCCCACGAGGCTATAGCTGCCTCGAAATTCGTCGTTCGGATGCACGTCGTATAACAATATAAAATTGGCCGATTGACACTTCAATCCCAACGATATATCACGATGATTGCGGCAAGCGTGGAGATATCGGGCTAGCCGATCCCTGAAGCTTAGCACCTGTAGTATCATAAATTCTCCACAGTCCCGTCTTCGAGCTGAACGAACTCATGTGCACGGTGCACACTATATTATCAAAAAAATTTTTTTTTTTAAAAAAACACACATATCTATGTATGATATGATAGCTACAGATATGCATGAAATGAAGTAAAATTGCAAAGTCCCAGTAATCATAAGTTTTGGAATAATCCATTCAAATTCGAAATGCAAATATTGATTGATTGATTAACAATTGGATTTTTAAAAGGTGTTTGATTTCGGTCTGCACATGATTTCGTTCAACCCGAACAATCCCAACCAATATATCATGCGCAAGTCGCTGATCTTTGGGTGCTAAAGCTAGCCTTCCTGCCCCTCTATCCTTGGAAAGCTGAATCCGGCATTCCGAAAAGTGGCTCATACTTGGTGATATTGCATGTCAGGAACCGATGGTAGTCTATGGGATTGGTCTTCGGCAATTAGCATCCAAGCCTATATTCCTCTTAACATAATCGGTATATCCAGTGATCACCATGTGAGTTCCCTGAATGTTATTACTTCTTCTATTCTTATCAATATCACTTCCAACGATAGGATAGAGCATGCTATATGTTATCGTCACCTTGTGCTAAATATCAAGAAAATTCCTGAACTGACATCATGTACTTGACCTAAGGTACGGCTGAGCTATGTTTCATACCAAAACCTTCATCATCATGTATTTCTCAAGAATTAGCATCATAGTCAGCATGACTGCCCTATTCGCATCTGCTTTTGCAATGCCTGCAACCCTTGTATCTCGACAAGATACTATCTGCAGCAGCGGTAGCCCAGAATGCTGCGACGTTGATGTCCTTGGTGTAGCTGATCTAGACTGCGTGACTCGTATGTATTTACCTTTCATAGCCAGAGCAAATTACTAACTTAATACCAAACAGCACCGGTTGCATTCACCGATGCAGCATCTTTCAACAAAGTCTGCGCCGATGTTGGAAAAATCGACATGTGCTGCGTTCTTCCTATCGTGAGTTGTCCTGCTTCTCTGTCTGGGTGCGGATACTAATTACTCGAACAGTTGGAACAAGGTCTTATTTGCTCTTCTCCAAGTGGTTCATAGAGGATTCACGAGACTCTCTGTACTTGCGCCTGATCTGGATCTCGAGGATCTTTGGGTTTGACAGATCAGAAAACCCCTTGACCTTAAGATTGACTTGCGCCTGGATTCTTATGTATCGCGGTTTGGATGATGGAGTTGTGAAGATGGATGTTGATTGTTGATTGTTATTTGGAATCTTGATTTTGTTTCGACCCCTTTGGACACACAATGTACAATGTGTTTGAATCACGCGAGCAAAGTCAGTATATGATAGGAAGGAGTACCAGATTAGCAACCAGCAAATACAATTTGTTATTTCTCATATACAGAACGGGTGGTCTAGATTGTTCCTACTTTTCAACTCAAGATGTGCCCCTCATGAAGTGTCATTTGATCACTATATGTAAATGGAAGCGTGTACAATAGTGATAGCGGTTAATAGTCTCAAGTGCGGCCTAATACGCTCTATATGATAGTGTTTAATATCGTTCTTTATTCATCAATTTGAAATCGTGAATCACACGGTATCTTAGATTTACAAAACGAGTGCATTTTGGCTTATATGAAAAATAAACTACCATGCAATTCCTGTTTTTTCTTTACTTTCTTAGTGGATCAGCTCCCTCTCTTGCCCGCTTACCGTCTCTCCCTTCAGAAGATATAGCAGGTCGTTTCGCCGCTGGTCTACTAGTAGTGCTATCCGAAGTGCGAGACTTAGAAGCGGCATCTTGTGGTCGGTCACTCTGATCAGGTTCTCTTCTGCTATGTGAAGCTTTTGAAATTCCATTGTAACCCTCTCCACCAGATGAAGGACTTGGTCGAAATGCAAGAGATGAACTTTTCCGTGATTCGGGCTCGCGGGATCTAGGTGGAGAATGACGTCGCTGCTCTGGTGCTGGTTTGTTTACGCTTGTCCATCCTCCTGATGCATATCCTTCTGCTGGTGGATTTGTACTGAGTTGCTTTGAGCGGGATGATTTTGTAGCTGGTGGAGGAGTGACTTCATATAGGTCTCGATTATCTTGGGCATCGGTTCGTTGTGATGTTTCTCGACTACTAGATGGCTGTGTCCTACTACTTGACGCTTGTGCCTGGCTGCTCGTTTTATCAGTCGATGACTTTGCCCTACTATTCGGTGTCTTAGTCGTGTTTGTGCTTGTCTTAGGAGTAGGTTGCTTAGTGAATTTCAATGGACATTCTATATCTTCATGTCCCGTCGTATTCCAAAAATGTAGCCGCAAATTATATATTTCAGATGGTTTATTCACACATCGCGGCATATGATATTTCATCAGGTCTGTGATTTCACCCGGGTTATGATCCGAGGTGTCACAAAGCCATTCGTGGAATTCCCAATCCGTCAAATCCATCAAGTATCTTCCCGGTGGTCCAGCTCTTAGGTCTATCTCTTCGCCACTTGGCTTTGATCCTACTTGGTTAAGTTCGCTGCCACGCTCGTATACCTTCGCTAAAGTATCTGTAAAATCATGGCGTTTCAGGAACACTTCCCCGTCTACCCTTGTATCACTGCGAGATCCTTTTCCCTTAAGATATGAGTAGTATGCTAGGGCAAAATCATCATTTGCACTATCCCACACAATTTCCTTCAGTCCATGGGCCCGTTTGAAAACTTTCTCTTGTTTCCCGTGATTGAGATTTGCAGAATTCACACGCACGTCATTCTTTGCCGTGGCGTTACCAGAGCGTAGAGCATTGTACTTCTGTGAGAGCATGGTTTGATTTAGCCCTAAGCCTTCGAAGCGATATTTAAGTACACTTTTCCAGTCTCCGTGAAAAACACTTTGCAGTTCTTTGTCCCCAATACGTTCGAGATAATTGAGATTCTCTTGATTCCACCAAATGTTTTTAATGGTGGGAGGGGCAGGAACAGAACGAGGCACCGGTGTGTTTTTCTTCTTCAATGTCTTGACAAATCGACTTATAGCGTTTATGGTGAGATTCTTGAAGCCATGTTTCAGAAAATATGTGTGTAGATATTGATCATCATTCATCAGTTGCCTCTCCTTCCCTTCGAGCCAAGTGGCATAGACGTATTTGGCATTATCTTCTGGAATCATATTCAAAGCATATCCCCCTGGCGGTTGTGTTCGAACAATCTTTGTCTGACTAGCCGCAGATGCCTTTAGGTAATGTTTTATGTCCTCATCACTTAATTTTCGATACTTTAATTCAAGAGTTTTCTTCGTATGTCCTGGAAAAAACTTCGCACAAATCATACTGTAGCTACGTCGGGTCTGATCTTTGGAATCTCGTTCTCTACACAAGATCATCCATTGTTCCGGGGTGAATTCCGTCCTTTCGGCGATTTTCTTCTATCTAGCCTTCACTTCGCCATGGATAACTAATGGACTATAACTTGCTGAGAGTTTGTATTCTACTTCTGCGTATACTTTTTGGAGTGTCTCCCAATCTGCATGGGGATGATCATTCACCAAACGTTTGATGGTATTTGTATCCTCGACAGACCATTTTGGCCCTGAAGATTTTTTCTTGCTACCAGAAGCAGAAGGTTCTTGAGACTGAGACATTGTGTGATAACTTTGAGGTGTCTTAGTGAAATAGATTGTTAACTCTAAGGTGAAAAATTGGCTCGTTGTCGCTCTCTCCAGTTTAATCCGATGGTAGCCTTGTCATTTCAATGATTCTCAGATGTAACGGTTGTTGTGTGATTCATCAATTGGTTGGGATAGAGTCACTACTTATACACGAAATAAAATTTCGTGACCAGATGCGCCGACCTGTTGCATCGACTACTCGACGCCCAGATTGATGATCAACACGACGTTATAATCATGTACAATTCTCATTGAAAACTACTTGGCTTGGATCAATAGTCACAAGATTTGTATTGATACAGGTATAGACATCCACTTGCAATCAGATCTGACCTGGTTTTCATAGTTGAAGGATTCGAACTGTCAATTCGTTACGCATCCTGAATTTGAATCTACGAAAAACTTGTCATTGAGCGATTCGACGACAGGCCCAAGCATTACTACACTTGAGCTACCAAAAGAAACCCTCGCTTCGATTTATGTGCAATTTTCAAATCATTAGCATACAGATATCTCCATACGAGAAGTTAGTCTTTCACGAAGATCTCTCCAAGACAGAAAGAATTCACTAGCTATAGCAAGAAATCTGTTGTGAAGCACGCCAAATTTCCAAATTTATTCCACGACGAAAATCACTTCGTCTCAATATGAAGCCTAGCGTTCATAAACCGAAGTATACACCATAAATACAAGAGCTTATTCTACCAGAGTAGCATCAGATGTCATCCAACAATGTGGCAGAACAAACCGATCATCCTAAAGATCTCAATCATGCCCAAGAAGTCCAACAACATGTCTTTTATCGCATGGCAAAAAACAACAATAACATGTATATCAACATTTTCAAATATTTTCAAATATTTTCACGAGGTCCAGAGCAGGCTATGAAAGCGGAGCCGCGACTTAGCGACCTAATTCCAAACGTTACTTCATAACCAGTATCCGCACCACCAACATGGATTTTCAAAAATGATAAGCGACGGTATTAAATGATGTAAGTACCTAGGTAGGTAATTACGGATACTTTAGATCTATTGAGAAATGACCTCGGCTCAGCAACCAAAGAGAACGAAATCGAAAATAAGAAATCAATGATGAAGATTACCAAGAGTGGGTAGAACACGCTTATTTTACTACGCACCACACTACTCGTACAATCCCGAAAATTCGGCCCCTCGCCTCGCCAACATTGTTCTGACCGCCACACCAAACTACACCAAAACAGCATTCAACTTCCTTTCAAAAATCTCCGAACAATAATAACAATTTTTTTCTTCATATTATCGCGTGACCACCAACTCCTCGGTACCACCACCCCCAATCCAAGCCCCAAGTATCCGACACCTCCGCGCCTGCATCGGAGCACCCTCGCTTCCCCGGAAAGATATCCCCACTCATTTTATCCTGCTCTCTGATTGGCCCGCTAGATTCCAAATGAGGGGTGCAGATTAAACGCAGATTAAATATACCCCACAACTTCATCTAGATTTCGGAGAACGTGGAGAATGGGATAAATGACCACATCGTATTTTTTCAAAACAGCTACATGTATGGTGGAAAATCCGGTCCCCGAGATTCGGATCGCGGAGAACAGGGGGTGAAGATTCTGGTAGCGTTTCGGCGCTGTGCCGTGTTTGTGGGGTTGGTATACATGGTATACATATGTTATGTGGTTTGGGGGAGATGGGTTTAGCCCGGATGGGAATTGGTTTTTGTATAAATTGAGCTGGGTTTGTCGATTATTGTGAGGTTTTTTTTTTTGACAAGTATCTGAGTTTTTCAATTGTGTGGAATACGTACAATAGAAATCATGAAATTCTGGGGTCTTTTAGTTACAGTCTTGCCATTAGCATTGGCAAGACCAGAAAATCATTCAAGGTAAGAAAAACAATCCTTATTCCTCCACCAAATACTCACAAAAACTCTAGAGATTCCTCATATTTCTTCAAAGGACATGATTTATCCTCCCTCCTCATGCTGGAACAAGGCGGTTCCATCTTCAAAGACACCCTCAAACACAACGCCACCCGTCCCGCCGAAGCCATTCTCGGCGACGGCGGTATGAACAGCGTGCGACTTCGTCAATGGGTTGACCCCGTCGATGGCACCTACGGTCTTGCATATAATCTCAATCTAGCCAGACGTATGCAAAAGCAAGGATACAAGATTTATCTCGATTTCCACTTTTCCGATTCCTGGGCTGATCCAAATAAACAACCTCCTCCCGCCGCGTGGCCTACAGAGTTAAAACCTCTTTCTAAGACTCTGAGAGGATATGTAAAGGATACTTTAGTATCCTTCAAAAACGCCGGTATCAAACTCGATATCGTGGCTTTGGGAAATGAAATCCGTCATGGCATGTTATGGCCCGTCGGTTACGTAGACGTAGATATCCAACCCACCAGCGCCCTGCACAAGAATTTCTCTTCCTTTGCCACGCTCTGGAAATCCGCACGCGCAGGCGTCGACGATGCGCTTGCAGCCGGAGTACAAAAACCGCAGATTATGATCCATATCGATGATGGCTGGAACGTTACACTCCAACAACGCTGGTTCGATGCGTTGACCGCTAATGGCGTGCCGCTCTCCGCTTGGGATGTGTTTGGATTTTCTTTCTATCCTTTCTATGGTACCGCCGCTACGTTGGCGAATCTGCGCACGACTTTGCATTGGGTTGCTGAGACTTATCGCAAGCCGGTTCATGTGGCGGAGACGGATTATCCGGCAATTTGTGATGGGGAATATAATCCTATTCCGGAGAGTAGCGAGCCAGAGATTCCGTATACGGTTGCGGGTCAGCTTGAGTGGACGGAGAATGTGATTAGTGTTGTGAGGAATGTACCTCATGGATTGGGTAGAGGAGTGCATTATTGGGAACCGGCGTGGTTGAATAATACTAGCTTGGGAAGTGATTGCAATGATGCGATATTATTCGCGCCGGATTATAGTGCGTGGCCTACTACCGTGGGTTATAGTAGAAAGTCGGTTGCATTGTTTAAATAGGAGGGGTAGTTGTTGGAAATGAACTTCGGGGTTAATATAATAGCTTTTCATGAATAATGATGGGATTTATGATATCAATAGTGAGAAATACTCTTTACATTGATGGTGTATGTCATGTAATCGTAAAATTAAGATATTCCAAATAAATCTGCAGACCTTTGAGACAAGAATTTTCATGAACTTAACAACTTTGTAAATACCCTCTGCTTTTCCTTGCCCCTCACATCAGCAATACTCCATCTCATTCCCTCACAAGTCTCCCACTCCAAAATCACATCACCCATCACTCAACACGAACTCTAAATCCAACCCTCAACCCATTTTTTCATCCACGCCCTCTCAATTCCCCTCAATCCCTTCAAATGTACACTAGCTTCAATCGCATTCCCTACATCTTTATCAGACCATTTCGTCTCCGGCAACGTCTCAAAAAATTCAAGCATTTAATCGCTGGATACTTTTCCAATATCTCTTCCAACTCCGTAGTACTAGATGCATTTTCTCTTGTCGTGTCTTTCAATTTCTTAAGCCAGACTGTGTATGGGATTGTTGTAACAGTAACCTTTGGGTTCAAAGAATTCAAGGTATCCAAGATGATTGGGAGCAAAGTATTCCACTTCGTAGGGCTTTGATTCAACGGATGAAATACTCTGGCACCGGAATCGAAAGCTTTAGATTCATGATTAAATGCGATATTGACTAGTGAAGATGAAAGGATATCAATTGGTACCCAATCTAATTTCATCTCATCGCTAGCAAGGTTTTCTGGTAAAAAGCCCATATTGTAAGAAGTAACCACTAGACTAGGCATCTACTCGGATTTATTCCATACACCAGATGTGTAAGCAGGGCCTGCGATTTGACCTACACGAGCAATCTTTATATCGACGGACAACTTCCTAGCAGCGTGGTCGAAAATACGTTCGGAGATAAATTTACTCTCTGCGTAGCCCATTGAGAGAGGTGCCGATACATCGTCAATGATTGCCTCGGGTATGGATGTTGATTCGAGGCCTAGAATTGAACTGATGGATGATATGAATAGAAGAGAGACATGATGTGGAATCGTGGAGACGAAAGACAGAAGATTGATTATTCCGTCGAGTTGTGGCTTAAATGTTTCAAGAGAGAGGTTGAAGTTTACTGGCCATGCACTGTGAATGATATCTGTTGCAGAATTTTGAATTCGTTTGTATGTTTCGGCATCGAGATCCAAATCGGGTTTAGAGAGATCTGTCTTGAGAAATGTGACTTTTGAGTTTGGGAAATTCGTGGATTCGTTCTTATTCTTATTCTTTTCCAAATGGCGGTAATGGGCAGAGGATGTTCGATCTAAACAGTAAATATGCGATACAAATTTATCTTGCACCAATGTCCTTAAGATATATGATCCAAGAGAACCAGTTGAGCCCGTCAAGACAACTACGTGTTCATTGACTGCGGATAAGTTTGCCGTAAACTCATATTTACTAGAGATCTTGTCAACAAGTTGAACGTATTTTTGGAGAGTTTCCTCAATCTTTTGATGGCGATTCGATGCATTTACTGTATTTGTGTTCGACTCATCCTCAGATATAGCAATGATCGATTGGAGTAATTTGGCAATGGAAGGATTGTGTATAAGATAGAAATGGCGAGATCGGGCTTGTTTAGAGCTTTTCTTAAATTTCGAATGAGTTGTAACGTTTGCAGAGAACCCATTCCTTGAACGAACAAATTATCTTCATCCTGTACTTTGACCTCATCCCATTTAGTGACTTTGAGAACAGTTTGACGTAAGAGCTTATGTACTGCCTCGATATCGTGGATATAGACATGCTCCTCTTTTTCACCATTCTCACCTGCACTATATGCAGACATCTTATCAGCATCAACATATAACTTCTCTATCTCAGAAGCATATTCTCGTAATGTGGGACTTCTCTGTATAGTTCCTTTCCCCGACATAAGAATTGGACGCCCTGGCTCCGTGAAAAAAATATGAGATTTTGCAATTCTGGCATGTGCTGGACATGTCAAATTAGCATCTTCTATAGCAGGCCAAATACGTTCAATAACTTCTGCTCTTTCTGTCGCAGACATCGTCTTTTGGTCGACAAGTTCAATCAAGAGAGCGGCCTGGAATCTCAAAGTACCAATGACCATTGCTTGACGGATCTCTGGGTGCTGATTGAGGCGATGTTCCATAGAAATAGGATTTGTTTTTTCTCCGGTGAGGAACACTATGATGTCATCTCCTCGACCACGGTAGAGCCAGAGATCAGGTTGCGTAGGATGTGGCGAGTAGAGGTCCTTTGATCTCCATTGCTGAAGCTTTGGGAATATCTTAAAGATAGGCTGTAATTTTTCTGGGTCGAGATTTCTGTTCCAAACGGCTTCATAAAGGTCATCAGCCTGATGTTCGAAAGATATGTTTGAGCTGGGATCAAATTGATGTTGACCCCAGAAAGTGGATCATGCGTTAGTCGGCTTCAAGGAAGGGTAAACCCCAGTCTCTGTAGCTCCAACGTGTCCAATGAGTTCAATTTTTGAAGAGATAGCGTTTCTAGCGGCTGGCGGAATAGCACCTCCCAGGTAGAAAATTCGTTCCAGATTTGCAGCAACGAAGTCTAGACTCTCTTTACTTTGTGCAAGATCAACAACGTAGGGCGGTACGAGAACCGCGATATCAGCATTATTATGCTTGAGACCATCAATCAAAAGACTAGCTGATGGCAGACTAGCTATCGGATAGATAGAAATACTTCGTCTGCAGATCCCGTTGACTAAACCAAAGAAAACACCGGCTGCCTGTTCCAATTAGCGATGATTCACTGCAGTTAACTTCAGAGTGACTTACATGGAAGTATGGAAATGTGTTGAAGATACGTTTACTGAACCAAAATTAGCTTTAAATGATAAAATCACAAGATCAACGCTTTCATACCCGGCATATAATTCCATTTGATTAACATAACCAGGAGGAGATTCATTTCGCTGTGTACACGTAGCGATGTAGTCATGACTCCACACGATAGGCTTTGGTAGCTCTGTTGTTCCAGAAGTGTGCAGAACCACGAACGGCTCATTCTGAGCAGCTTCAAAGGTCTTCTCAAATGGAAAATGCCGTTGAGGCTTTTCAGTAAGCTCCGAAAGTTCAGGTAGCTCCAGAATTCGAATGCCCATTGACGATAGAGCTGCTATCATAGGTTGTAACTGAGCTGGTTGAGGACTAGTTGTGACCAAAGTTTTACATTCAGCGAAAGCAAATAGGTTCTCTTGCGCACGGATGCTATTTCTTGGTGATGTAAGAAGTGTCTAGAAAACGTCAGCAGATTTCAATTTCTCTTGCGGAACATGACAACGTAGCAATCGTATTACACACCTTGTATCCAGCCTTGACAGCTCCCAATAAAAAGGCATTGACTAGAATATCGTTGGGTCCAATGTATGCCAAGGCAGGAAAGTCTTCCCCAGGTCCAAGTTTTTCTTGAAGCCACCATGCTATACCATTAGCGGCATTTGCTAAAGATCCATATGAGAACTTTTGATAGCCAGATTCATAACTGACGGGGTTTACAGGATATTCGGCGAAGATAGCTTCAGGTTCCGTTGCAGCGATTGCATCGACAAGATTGGGCAAAAGTTCCTTCGTACTGGAGGTAGCAGGTTCTGCTCCTTCGAAAGATTTTGCCATGATGATTGGTTCAAATGAATATTTCGATATGGACAGGGTTGAAAAATGAAGAATAAGATACAGTAGATAGTTGCGTGTGAATAAATTGCAGCTTACTTATGGGTTTGAGGACAGATTAAATAAGAATTGGAAGATGAGACGAAGAAATGTGAATCTCGACAGAAGAATCTCACCAATTCCAGTGCGGGGAAAACTGCTCACATTGTACTCAGCCTCAGACGTGCGTTTCCAATATATGTAAAGATAACACCAACACTTGTTGGGAAGTCTATAACATTTGTGGATGTTACTCAATTTCAAAGACATTCACTGGCTTATGTGGCTGACGAGAGTAATGAGATACAAATTGTAGGATTCATGCTGACAACATTTCAACCAACGAAATTCGATACCGACCACTGGAATCGGTTCAAATAAATCAGCCCGACCGATTTAAACTGTGGATCTCCGTCATTCGTGGGTGTATATCGAATCGAGCTAGGTTGACAGGTGTTTCGTCAGAACCAACAGGTTGAGTTGTGGGGTGTTTGTAAAATTTCCATAACGACAATTATCCCCAAGAGTGGGCGAATTCTTGAACCAGTATCGATCTAAACCAGTCCATCCCGTTGAACCAACAGTAAGCAGTTTACCAGAACTGATCGCCGGTGAAAGATTGGTGAAGATGGTATGAAGATGGGACTGAAGTGTCGTTCATATCGATATTCATTCTAACGACCTTGGAAAAACTGACAGTATGAGGTCTGTGCGCAAATCGAGAGCCTCGAAGTACTTCGGCACTAAAATGTATCAGATACAAAGACATATATATATCTAGCTGCAATCAAATTTTCTGGAAATCTCGACTTCAAAGTGAGCTGTATCTAATAATTCCCCAACCCGCATAAACATTCCTCCCCCTTAAAACTCCCACCAAAAGCAACAAGATCATCCCCTTCTACTCATACATAAACCCATAAACCCACAAACCCCTAAACATCTTCCATCCTCCCCTCATCTCATCTCCCCCCTCTACATCTAAATCCTTATGTAATATTCCATCGTATATGTTTCTTCTATTTTATTTTCTTTCATATAATCCTGTCTATTTTTATATTTTTTTTTTATATAAAGCTTATTGTTCTTACAAAACCTCATGGATTTCTTCGTCGTATTGAATATAGGAACTATAGTATTATTCGACTATGTATATATTCATATAATAATACATCATATGTAAATCTCCTTAACATCGCGGACTTGTATACTCTGCTCTGTCTCTCCCCATCCCTCTTCCTTTTCCTCTGTCTTATACTTTTTCCTCGAATCTCATATCGTATCGAATTGAAAGATACATATAATCCAGTTTCGCGACTTCGAGTATCTTGATATTTAAGATACTCGCGATGAAGACACTGGGCTTCTATCTGATTTCCCCTCATCCCCCAACTCCTCAACCTTCGATTCCCGTACAGAGCCAACACGAGAAGATACAACTTCAACTTCTCCATTCCTTTCGCCAATCCCCATCTCCAAAACCCCCCCATCAGCATCCCCATCCTCTCCTCCCCCCTCTCCAACCCCTCTCTTCTCCTCTCCCCCAATCCTTAAATCCCTCCTCCTAACTCCCCATCCCCCTCCCCACCCTACCCACCCCTTTTCCCACG
>PQXN01000417.1:0-23327 GCA_004786275.1 Botryotinia convoluta
ATTAGGCGAAGTAATGATATTTATTAAGATGGATCTATACAATAGTTATTATTTGATTAGAATAAAAGAAGACAAAAAATGGAAAACCACTTTCAAAATCAGATATGAGCTATACAAATACTAGATTATATTATTTAGGCTAATTAATACATTAGTAATATTTATAAGGCTTATAAATAATATACTGTTACAATATTTGAATACTTGTTGTATATACTACTTGGACAATATCCTAATATATTCGAATATCGAAATTCAATATATCAAAAATGTTAGCAATATCCTCGAATGTTTGGTTAAAGCCGATTTGTTATACAAATCAAGTAAATGTGAATTCTATGTTATAGAAATAGAGTTTCTAGGATTCACTGTATTAAGTTAAGAGCTCAAAATGAGTGAGGATAAGGTTAAGATAGTATTCGAATAGAAGTAGTCTATTACGATTAAAGAAGTATAGTCTTTTTTAGGATTTGTTAATTTCTATTGAAGATTTATTAAAGGTTATTTAGGGATTATAGTACTCTTAATCAATTTAATTAGGAAAGAGTAAGGAATATTTGAATGAAATAATAAAGCGTAGGAATTATTTGATATGTTTAAATAGGTAATAATTAGAGAGCTAATACTATTAACTTTTGATCCAGAAAAGTAAATCATAATAAAAACGGATTCCTCAGATTTTGTTATAGAGATAGTTCTGAGCCAATTAGGCTAGAATAAGAAATATCAATCAATCATATTCTACTCTCGAAAATTATTATTAGTCAAACTAAATTACAAAATATATAATAAAGAACTATTGGTAATAATTAATACATTTAGAGAATAACAAGTTTATTTGGAAGAATCAAAATATATAATACAGGTGTATACAGATCACAAGAACTTGGTTTACTTTATTACAACGAAGTAGTTAAATAGGCGATAGATTAGATAATCAGAAATCATGGCCAATTACAATTTTAAGATTTTATATATCAAAGGACCAGAAAACACTAGAGTCGATATTTTCAGCCGAAAACCGGAATATCAGGAAAACAAGTTGTATGAATTATACACTATATTCAAATAGGAAGGCGAATTACTGGTTTATAATGCACTACAGCTGGTAGCTATTTATATCTTGGAAGATAATTATCTAAAGAATAAGATTCAATTATATTACAAAGGCAATACTATAGTAATATATATATTCAAGGTAATAGAGCTAGGATTCACAATAGAAAACGATATACTATACTTCCACAGAAAAGTATACATTTCTAATCGAATGATTAAGGAATTTGTAATGGAATAATATGGGTTGCTTGTATACGAATATCAAGGAATTATAAGAACATTTGTAAGGATATGGGAAAACAATTATTTTTTATGAATAAGAATAATAGTTAAAGAAATTGTTGGAAATTGTAATATTTATATACAAAACAAATCATTTAGATATATTTTGTATAATTAGCTCCAGATCTTAAATATACTCTCTCAGTTATAGAAGTTTATTATATAGGATTTTGTAGTCAAACTATTACTCTCGAAAGACTTTACTATAGGAATCGAGTATAATACTATATTCAATATAGTAAATAGATTAATGAAATTTGTATATATAATATTATTTAAAGAAATATAGAATATTGAATAATTAGTATATATATTCTTTAGGGTTATAATAAGTATACACAGAATACCAGATAAGATAATCTCGAATAAAGATAAGCTTTTTATTTCGAAATTCTGAACTACTTTATTAATATTCATAAATATTAAAAGAGAACTATTAACAGTTTTCTATCTACAAATAGATAATCAAACCGAAAGAATCAATCAAATAATAAAAGTATATCTTAAATGCTATATAAATTATTGATAAGATAATTGAATAGAACTATTATTTATAGTACAATTTGTATATAATATATTGGAAACGCAAATCACAAAGATAATATCAGTATATACTAACTTTAAGTTTAATCCTAGAGTATACTAAATACCGATATTATAAAAAGTTAATACTAAATCAGTAATAATATAGGTCGAATAATTAAAAGATTTGTAAGAGTAGTTCGCTTTTGATTTAAGATTCATATTATTTAGAATAGTAGTATACTATAATATAAAATGTAGTATAGAATCTATGCTTAAAAAGGGGAATAAAGTTTATCTGCTATAACGAAATATCGAAACCAAAAAACCAAGTAATAAACTCAATCACAGGAAATTAGAACCATTCAAGATTGATAAGGTAATAGGAACTATCAATTATCAATTAAAACTATCAGACACAATGAATATCCACCCAGTATTTCACATATCCTTGCTTGAACCAATACTATTAGGAGTGCTAAATGCATCATTTATGGAAATCGAATTAGTTAACCTGAATGCTATATACAATGTCGAAACAATATTAGATTGTAAATACATCAGAGGTACAATCAAATATTTGATCAAATGATTAGATTATCTATATACCGAAAATTCATAGAAACTAAGAACAAATTTCAACTATTCTAAGAAGTTAGAGGCGTTCCATTAGTAATACCCGGATTTGCCCAGAAAGAAGGAGAATCTATTGAAGCCAAGATCGAAGGATCCAAAAAAGAAGAATCGAAAACAAAGGAACCATTGCTAGGATTAGCAATAGAAACAAACACCAACTCCTTTTCTTTTTCAATATACTCATTTTCCAATCTTTCCTTTTCTTCTAGAACATTAAGCTTATTTAGAGTATACAAATCACAACGCAGTATATCGGATTCACGCTTTAATAAAGTACGCTTTTATTTCTGAAGATAAAGAATTTTAGTTATTGCTTCCTAAAAAACATTTATAATACATTCTTCTTCTTCCTCGAGTCTGATCTTTTGGCAATCCAGATTGTCCCAGTCACTATTAGAAGAGCTACAAACATTACATTTACACCCTTAGCGAATACATTTAGTACACCAAAAAGAATCTAAAGAAGATACTATATATTTGTGCTTTTAATATTTACACAAAGAACAAAACGATATTTCGAGGCTACGAGATTCAACAAAACAAACTAAATACAATCTTTCCTTTCGTTTGTAAAAATTGTCAATCATATTAAAAGAAACAAGCTATAATACAACTATATTCCGGAATGGGATAAGCTATTACTATATAACACTTAGGACAAACACTAGAATAAAAAAGGGATAATATTACAACAACATCCAACATATCGCATCACATAATATAACCATATATAATAAAACATCAAAAAGCTTTAGCACTCCAAAAACACATTGTAATCCTTAACAATCCAACATATCAGAGAGGTTCTAGGGACTCAAACAAAATATGAAGGTCTATATAAAGGAATAAGTTTCATTATAATATAAAGCTTCATACTTAAAAACAATTATTAGTTTCATTATTATAGTTATGAGAATTGTAACTAATTATTAATCTTATTGAATTCCTATTTGAAGTCTAGTTTAAACCATCTCGAAAGATCTCTAGCCACTTCCACGTGACCCTAGAGGCAGCTCTCGTAACAGTATATGACATTGGGGTTGACTGGTTTGATTTCTATAAACAGTATATTTGATACTCCTAGTGGTACTTGCTTGAATAAGGATATATAAAATATTAGATGAATATTTATTGTATTTAATAATTTCAATCAATAATTAACTATTTCTATTACCTTATTAATCTTAAATAATTCTAATTTTCTATAATCAAATTTATTACTTGATCTTTTGGTTTTGATATTTCGTTATAGCAAATAAACTTTATTCCTCTTTTTAAGTATAGCTTCCATACTATATTTTGTATTATAGTATATTGTTGTTCTGAATAATATAAATCTTAGATTAAAAGTGAGTTGCTTTTATAAATCTTTCAATTATTCAATTTATATTATTATTAATTTAGTATTAACTTTTTATAATATTAGTATTTGATATGTTTTAGAATTAAACCCAAAATTAGTGTGTACTAGTATTATCTTTATGCATTGAGTGATCCAGCTTCATTGGAGATGGAGGTATAAATGCACAATATCGGAACATCCAAAGATGTTCAGTTAGGGAAGGCTATAGGCCCTGGGATGACATGGGAGTTGTAAAGAGGAATTACGGAGAAAAACATTTGTTCCGCATTGAGAGTTAGGGTATCTTGTTGCAGGTTAAGTACAGGAACTAAAAGCTTCCTGCGTGTTAGGTTATGCGTCAAATTAATGCTTAATCAAGCGTTTAGTGTTAATCCCAGTACTTCTGTGGAGTTGTTGTAGATCTCTTATTGTGACACTTTTTTGCACCCTTGCTCGCACACAAGAAATGATCGACCTGCTTGTTGTTTTTCCTCTAGGGTAATGCAAAGACTTGCTCTGCAGCCGTCCCACAAGTCTATTAATCACTTACTTGGGTAATGCATTGACTATCAGCACAATTTCTACGGCTCATTATCCTGCATTTTCTTATATTGGTATGAAGAGATGAAGAAGATTTTCCAGATTCATATTTTAGCTAATAAATTAGTGCTAGAACATTTACAGTTATACTTTCAGTTCCTTATTTTCGAATTAGTTTGACAAAATCGGCCACAACAAGTATGGGGGAACTCGAAAGTCTGCTTTCAGGTGGGCAGTGTTCTGCCCACGGCAGATCAGCTGAATAGCTTTAAACTTCGTATTTTCCAAAATTCTCAGATTAGCACGTCAGCTTTTGTACACTGATACGCTGGTGCACATGCAACGTTAGTGCGGCTTCAATAATCATCAATATCTCGTTAAGTCTAAATATTTATTAAATGTTTATTTGCCTCACAACCCCCATTGCATTGCTGGTATGCATAATGCAATCAGACGGGATCGGCGACACTATTGAATTGATCTTCTCGTCGGAATAATTTGACGGCGATGCTCTACCGGAAATGAAACAAATGCTGTCATTGATATCGCGATGAACTCAATATCGGATTAATTTATAAAGTTCCGTGCTACGCTAGTAATGTCAGCCAACATAAATAAAATGACAGATATTCCTCTCCGACAAAGTGATTCTATGTTTCACAACTTTTATGCGATCATGTCCTCAGATACTTATATACTCACTCGCAATGCGGCTGAAGCTCAAAGGTATGTCATAAGAATAGCAATCTTCAAAGCAACCAAGATCAGCAATCTGGAAGATCTAAATCGTCTAAATTTAGGTTGGAGAGGCAATATCGTGCCTGGCAGATGAACATTGGATATATCTTGCATCCAAATATAGCAAAGCATGATAGAATGCGCATAGCAGACATTGGAACCGGAACTGCGTCAGTATAAATCTTCATTCGTCGCCAGAGATATTGTCGAGAACCGCCAGGAAGGGCAACTAACTCACGGGTTATACAGAATATGGCTACGAGATCTTTCAGGAATCCTTCCAGAGACCTGTCAGCTTCACGGGTTCGACATATCAGATATTATGTTTCCGAACAGGGCGGCAATACCAGCGAACATTACACTTTGCGAGCACAATCTTTTAGATGCATTTCCAGAAGAGTTTCTAGGAAAATATGATGTGGTTAATGTTCGATTGATGATAGTGGCTCTATCTTTCGATCAATGGGAACCTGCGGTTCGAAACCTCATCACTTTACTTCGTAACAAATCCCAAGTCTAAGTCAACCAGACATGCTAATTGTGTTTAAAGGGCCGGGGGGCCACTTACAGTGGGCCGATTGCGCAGGACACGAGACTACCATAAAAGACACAGTGGGTGAAACAACACCAAGAGGTGCCAAAAATTACCTCGACCTGTTCAATATGACTGCCAATGCTTTTCAAAAGACTCCAAAGTAAGCATTCCCCCGCATTAAGGGAATAGGCTCATACTAATTGAATTCAAAAACAAGTGTAGCAGCTCTGTACGGAATTTTTCAGAGGAACAACCTTCAAGACTGTGAGGAGCAAGTTTGTCCTCTTATCAATCCCGCTGGTCGAGAAGATCTCAATCTGGCAATACTCGAAGGTATTCAAAATGTGCTGATTGCAGCTCTTGATTTGGGTCCCTTGGCTTGGATAAAATCAAAAGATGAAGTTTTGGAAGCCAGAGAGGCAGCTACTGTTGATTTGGACAATCTTCAAGGTTGGTTTTCTTATAACGTTCACATAGTGACCGGAAGAAAAGCTCCATAGGGCCATGAAGAAATGTTCCATTGTGTTTATTTCGCTGTCCTAAATATAAGATATATGTTGAGTGCGTTGAGCAAATCCATGTAAAAAGCAGTAAGATTGAAGGGAAGATTTTGATTCTATCGGATCGAGCTGGATAGGCTCAGACGCCTGCTGCGCACTGGGAAAAAGGAACAAGTATTATTTCCCTCTACCATCCCGCGAGATACTTCTCTTCGTCATCGTAGAATGGATGGGTTGGTTTTGAGATCATTGTTCCAATCACAGAAGATGATATCAGATTATTACTTTGCTCTCGACAAATATTTATGTACCTATTAAAGGAAGGACCCTCCAAAATTCATCCGAATAAATAAGATCTATGACGCTTAATTGATTCAAGTATGCTGATATTATATGTTTTCTTGTGGCAAGCTGGAAGCTCCCACTTCACTTGCCGGCCTATATGTATCTGTATAAAAGTTTGTTTTCGCAATTATATGATAGACTTCGTTGATTTAATAACAATCTGAGCCATCTAAGTCAAGTTCTTATGTTACAGTATTGCCGGAGTCCTTCAAATTTTGCTATTATAGTGTTGACCCTTAGGCAATGGCGGGTAACTGATAGCATTCGTTGAACCACTATCATTTCGCACATCACGTGCCCATTCTGCCACAGCTTGCATGAAAACCTTCAAATTCTTCTCATCGCCAAGGTTAATTGGTTCTTCGTCTTTAGCAATTTGAAGCATTTGGGACCCAGCAGCTAAAGCAGTTTTAGCAAAGTCCTGGGGGTCAATCTGCTGTCTAATGACACCTCTTACAGTCTTTGCAAGAAGGCATCTAGGCAATCGAGGCTCTTGAGCAATTGATCGCCCAAGACCAACACCATCCACTGTTTCCAGAGCGCGAACCATGCATGATACTGTCACAAAACCCCCTGTCAGATATGTGCGGGTTTTTTTAAGAGTGGGGGCAATAAGCTGTGCAAATTCCAGGAAGAAAGCCTCGCGTTTTTGGGAAGAGTCTTGCTTGTGCTGAAAGGCCAGAGACTCGTAGGTACCACCCGATAGCTCAACAAAATCAAAATTAGCCTGTTCAAGTATCATGCAAAGCTCTTTTGCTTCCCTGGGAGTTAGTCCACGAGTCTGGAATTCGACCGAGTTGATTTTAATTCCAACAAGGAACCCAGGAGGTGGAATCGCCTTGCGAATTGCTTGGGCAATCTCCACGATAATTCGTGCACGATTCTCTAAGCTACCACCAAACTCATCGGTTCTTTTGTTAGTAGTCTGTGACAAGAACTGAGCCAGTAAATATCCATGCGCAGCATGTAACTGAATCCCGTCGTATCCTGCCTTTTGCAAGTAAACCGCGGCATGGACAAAACGGTGAATGATATTATGGATTTCGTTGCGGCTCGCAGGATGTGGCTTTGCAAATGATCCGAGCTTGTCCATAACTAGCTGGACATCGCTGGCAGATATAGGATCGGGTTGTAGACTCTCTAATGTCTGGCGGCCAGGATGGCCAACCTGACCAACGACTAGACTCCCATGCTGCTTAGCAGCACTTGCAAGTTGCTTGAATGCTTCGAACCTTTCACCACTGAAAGGGTTCTCGAGATCGATGATCATATTCCCGGCTGCCTCAAGCTGATCATACGCGATCATTATGTTTCCCGTAACGATCATTCCAAAGGCACTTTCTCCCCATCGACGGTAAAGGTTGACTAAGTTTGGACTGGGTATACCTCGCGCGGAGAGATTGGTTGGTGACCATGAGGACATTCTTTCTGACAAAGCTGCCTTGAGGAAACGATTCGAGCTTCGAAGCTGACCAGTCTCAAAATGCAAAGGCACACCAAGGGGAGATGCGTCAACATTGTCGCTATGGAATCTTGAAGTCATCGCGAAATCAAGAATTAATCCGGTCGTGAAAGATGAGTTGAGGGTAGCTTCGGCATGTAAAGTACAACAAATGTTTTGCCTATGTCATCGGACTCAGGCCATTCTCGAGAGTTGATCTAGGATTCTATTCTCATCGTCAAATATTACCCAGTCCCCCCGAAACCAAAATTGACCATGAAATGATATCACACTGAAACAAATTTGACTATTCACCATCATCGGGTGTCAGTCATGATTAGAGACAAAATGAGGCAAATCTTAGAAAACGTGCTGGTTGTGTCACCGGGCCGCCGATTAGGAAATTGCTCGACATGTCGAGTTTTAGATGCCATTTGGACGATCAGATTGCATCTAATGCTAAAAGAAGAGACACTTAGCAGTTCCGTCTTGCTTACCGGTCTACGTAAAGTGGCCCGGTATAGTTTACAACCTCGGTTCGCAGGCTGGGCGCGACACTCAATCTAGCACTTCAAATCATCTGTTTTGACACAGACATATTCACTATCAGGATAGATCGACATATGATCTCAGCAACATATTACCGATGGCTATGTGGTGAGCGCTGTCCTAATCGACCAAGCTTTATCCTGCCAGCTGAAAGCATTTGCCACCCTTGCCAATCATGGTCTCAAATAAATTTCAGCCGAGTGACTATTTTAATTCTCTTAACATTAATTTTGATAAGAAATAGCAGTGAGTTCCTGTATCGCGAGCATATTATGGACGTCCCCTCGGCCATGGGAAAGTTTGGCCAAGAATACGGTATTGTGGCCAGAAGCTCTTCGGATATTTCTCTTTCTAGCGTGCGCAGACCTAGCACATACTACCACAATTTCGGTCCAGCGCTAGGCTTCGTGATCGATTTCGAGGTCCTCGAGTCAATAATTGACAATTCATACTACGTTAAGCTCAGGCATCGAGAAGTCGATCTCGAGGTGATGAAGAATCACATGTCATGGGAAGTCTATGTCTAGCTTCCTATCTCTGAAATGCTTGGCGTGTTGATCGATAAGTCGATCGGTTGGCTAGCCACAGGCGAGAAATGATTTCATGTCAAGCTCTAGGTTTATTAAAGTTCTTTAAGACAGAACTTATGTGCAGAGATCTAGAGGTTTCATCGGCCGTGATCCTGAGTTATAGATTTTTGAAGACTACAGGGTGAATTTGTAGAACAGTTGAAGTGCCTGTGTCAAATTACAACACAGTTAATATTTGCACTGTCGTATGTCACTTATTACGAGCTCATCGCATGGCAAAGGCACCTTGAATGAAACCGTTAGCAACGATTTGATTGAAATCTTTACTCGATTAGAGATAGTGGAGAACGAGATAAAGAGAGCGGTAAAACATGGCAAGAAAAAAGCTACAGAGAACCGGAAAATTGGCCGATCTCTGCGCTGGCGACGGTGTCAAATCAAGCTGTATTTTTTATCGATAATGTAAACCAGAGCAAGGCCTCAACCTGCGTTGACCTTGAATTATATGCACTAGTAAATCGTTCTCCAAGGACAATATCAACTAGAATGTGAGCAAGTCAATATAGTCGCCCATGCACTTTTTGGTTGCTGGAGCTGGGCTGATTGGCTCAATTTCAATCTGAAAACGTGTCCATTCCTGTACCGTTGTGTCACTGTGCATTAAGACCCCCTTTCCACCAATCAAACTTCTACCAAGTTTTGCAACCAGGGGTGGAAAATGTCAATTAATGAAACTAGATAATTTCCCGAGGCTCAGCGGTAATAGTCATGACATAATCCATTGAAGTGAGTCGATTGAACCTTTTTTTGCAGTTCAAGCTTTGCAGATCATTAGTTACCTGTCTAGCTCACTAATTCCATCCTCATGTCTAGATGATCACAAGGCTTGCTCGAAGTAACGAAAGTTTGGGGTAGTACTTGAAATATCTTACATTAGATTGTTAGCGATTTAACATCTTTCGAGACTGTTTCTGTTATGAGACTCTTGGCGTTCGGTTCTATTGGTAAAATGTGCGAGATATCAAGGCTCGCGGAAAGCCTAGACTGGTTTATGAATGTATACGCGGCAAGCTTATGCCAAAGGTCAGAAAGTGAGGATATGAGTACGCATCAGAAGCCCCGGTTTCTCTCTGGAACTAGCAGAGCTACAGATTGAAATCTTTATCCATGCCGTACAGTGTTCCTAGTAGTATATTATCATAAAACGGTAACGCATATCAGAGATCTAATATAATAGTTAGTACGTATTAGAAGGGAATTAACTCACTCTCGTACGTATCACTCAATATTGATATTTATAAGGATGCACAGAAAAACTATAATTGGAATCTAATATTACATTATACCAATAGAAATCCCGTATTTACGCATCTTCCCAGTGGTATTCAATATTGCCTCAATATTGAATATCTTCAGTGGTATGTAGATCAACATCACATATGTACATATTCTATAAAGAAATGACTACGTACCACCATACGGATCAATATACGGAATACGAGCAATACTACTAAGAACACTGATCCCGTAGCGTAGGCTGTCGTGATTATCATCCCCATGGAGAAGTGCAGCAGGTTATCTTATCAACCAGAGAGTATATGGACGTACGATAGTTAATATGCATCAACGTGGCAAGCGACGCTCTATGGTTGCCTGTCGATAAAAATTAATTCTTATCACCTTGTATTGTTACAATTATAAACAGGTATAGGCGAAGAGTTTGGAGCAGAAAGTTTCATGTGAATTGATTACAAGTCCGCTGCTAACATTCCCCGAGTATCAGGGTACAAAAAATATAGATATTTGAGTGAAAAGGAACCAAAGTAAACACAGTCCTATTTCTAACCCAAGGCAAAACACTAATTGCCGGTCAAACGCTCAAGTCGATCTGCATTACACTCACTCGGTGACTTCCAATAGTGCGAAAATTCATGTCTATGTGCCATAAATTGCTTCTGTATAGACTTAAATCAAACTTCCTTTACATGTATAACTTGACAAAATATTCATATTAATTAGACCCAGGCGGTCTCTACTGACTGGGAAGAGTGAGATCAGATTTTGAGGGTTAAGAGAAACATTGTGAGTCTGACTAGTCAGATACTGATTAAATGCCAAAGAGAAATGAATCCAAATCAAAAGATACCAGTGCTGTATGGAAAAGTCTGAATTTAAAATCCACAGATTAGACCTCGTAACGTGGCATTAAAGACACTTTCCAAGATCCTCCTTCAAATTGCATAGTAATGTATTGTCGCCAGTCAATATTTTGTCCCGGGAGCTCACAGAACTCATATCGAGTGAGCAGATTAGCAGCAACCATTCTGATTTCTGCCCACGCAAAGCTATATATTGCTTGGTTAGCCAAGTCACAAAAAGCTCTTGCAGAAAGAGGTTCCGACTCACTTTATACCGATACAGGAATGCTTGCCTGCAGAAAATGGATAGAATGCTTGTAGACTAAAATATTTAGCGTGTGCATTTCATTATCAGGAATTCTGTGACATACTCAGGGGGTGGAACGCCCTCAGGTCGATTCTTTAGCCACCTCTCGGGCCAAAAGCGCATTGGTTCAGGCCAGTGAGCTGGGTTACGATGGAGTTCGCGGTAAGAAGCCGAAACAACCGTATGGGGAGGTATGAGGTAACCCATTAGCTCAATTGGCTCTGGCCCTGTTTTACGACCCATTTCAGATGCAATAGGATGCATCCGCAGAGTCTCTTTGACGCATGCCTCTAGATACTCATATTCAGTCCCATTCCTGACAGTTTTGCTAGAAATAATTGGATCCTCTGGCCCGAGAATCGGAAGACTTTTCAGTAACTTCTCTTTGACACTTTTGTTTCTCATAATTTCTAAGAAGAAGCAAGCAATAGTGCCAGATGTAGTCTCTGATCCGGCGAGTAGTATCTCGGACATCTGATCAACGACATCTCTAACATTCATTTTCATACTAGTGGCTGGGTTCTGACCCTCGTCTATCAGGTGCTGAAGAAGGTCTGGTCGGGTCTTCTCCCGGTTAGTTTCTCTTTCTTCTGTCACTGCTTTGATCGCCTTTCTAGTTAGTACACCAGCAATATAACGGTAACATAGATATCTACTCACACTAATCATTTCCTTCGGCCAATCAAACTCTATCTCATAACCAAGCCTTCTGAGGAAGCGTTTCACGTAGACAAACTAGCTAGATATTAGACGAAAACGACAACCAAGGTGCAGTCCAAAAACGAAGACATACCTGATATCTTTTGGTCATTCCATTGAATATAGCAGATGGGATCCTCTCCCAAGTGCTCTTATCGAAATCGAAGTCGATATCCTTGGTTGGATTCGTTTGTCCAAAGCCTTTCCCAAATGAACATTCACCCATGCTAGGAAAGTGTCATTATTCATATATTTCCCACGATATTGTTTCCCTTACATGTCAAGAGCAACGTTATGTAGATCATTCATCATGTCTGTAACTGCCGGCTTATTTTTTCCTGATGATGGTGAATTGGATAAGGCAACATATCGGTGTATAAGATCTTGAAGGCATTTGGAGAATAGAAACTCGAGATTGTCAACATAGGACACGGAAAATGCTGGCGATAGGAATCGCTTCAAGCGCTTATGAGGTTCTCGCCGACTGATTGAGTTGGATAATCATATTAGAAATACTGTTTTTGAAATGATCTTCGACGAAGGAAAGCTCACATTTCTCCAAATAGCCCCGGATTAAAACGGTCCCGTGAAATTTCGGAGTACATATTCACCTTTGGTAGGTCTGTTGTCATCAAGATGTATTTCATTGCATCCTTGTCGGAGATCCAAATCTGGCGTGGGCCAAGGCGAAATATTGGACCATAGATCTTATGGGACTCTTCTACATTTTTCCATATAGTTCCTTTTGAAAATGCATAGTTGAGGTGTAAAGTTGTCAGAGAAGCATACCATGGCCCTGGTAGGCGTGAGAGAACTGATCGAGCTGCTCGAATAGCACCCAAGATATATTGAAGGCATAAGAAAGAAGCGAGTGTAAATAGTAATGATACATAAGGATGCAAAGTGATTTTTTGCAGTATAGTACTCATGGTTGTAGGATATGATTGAAAGATTTTGGGAGAAAGGAGAGCTTCTATCACAGGGTATTTATCTGGTTCTCTATACCCAATGATGGTAGTCTCTTTATAATATATCTGCGCGTGAAGGTGGCAAGCTTGGACGGATATCATAAGTAGCGTTCAATCGTGCATAAACTTTCAACTTTTCAGTTTGAATACTTAGTGATCTACAAGATGCATGGACTACAGTTACTCAAGAGTTCATTCACAGTACCAACTGCTGGATGATGATGTGATGTGCATCAAACCATAAAAAGCAACATCTAGGCCTGTGCGTATACAAGAGATGAGACAATTTGCGATCTCCCATTCCGGCCAACAGCTACGCAGACATAACGACATGCGTCATCAAATGTTGCTTATGACAATAGCGAAAGTAATATGCGCATTTTGATTATCGCTAACGGAAGGGACGTATTTGCATACCTTTGTAGCCAAACTATATATCAATCTTCATATACTTAGGCTATAACTTTCAAACTCTTTTCAACTAAGTCGAGGGATTTTCTATTCAATGATGTTTTGTAGTGAGACTGCAAGAGTATCATCGGAGAAACCAAATTGAAATTCCAAATAATGTAATATGACTGGGAGGAACGTTAATATACTAATAAGCGCCTTATCCCAAAATTGAAGGGAGAGTGAATGATTATATTAAAAAACAACGCAGTGAAAATACATCCTAGCATCTTTTTACTATGGTAAAGTCTCGGTATGATCTAATGATATTCCTTTACCCCAGCGTTTTGATTTTATCAAGTCTATTTTAGGACAAGAATTGCTTTTAAATCGTTTCTTTTTTGAAGTTCAAATAAAGGAAAAGAATCTTTCTGATGAAAATTCTAATTCGATTCAAAATAATATTGATGAAGATGATGATGAATTAGATAATGATTTATCATCTTTTTCTTTCAATTTGAATTTGATTAAAAAGAATTAGAAGAATAGTTTTGATTCTAAATTAAAGAGTATTGAAAACAAGATTGATTCTATTAAAGTTGATAAAGAAAATCTTACTCTATTTCAAGAGCGTATTAGATATATTAAATATATTCAAAAGTTTAATATCAATGATCTAAAATTATATTCTTATTTTCATAATAATAATGAAAACTCTTTATTCAAATCCTATTTTAATATTATTCTTTCTAATTTAGAAATCCTTTTATATTTGAGTTTAGAAAAAATAGTATTTCTAAATAAATCTCATTTAAATATTCTGAATAGTTTTGAAAAAGATAAAATCAGAAATAAAGGATTCAAACCCTTTCACAATTCCTATAGTTGTATTAAATATTTCACTTTTTTTAAATCATTCTTTAGTTTTATTTTATTCACCTCTTATTTTCACCCTAATAAATTCTATTCTGATTTTAAAGATTTGAATGTGAAAGTGAAGGAATTATTGATAAAAACTCATTCTTTTAATGAAATTTTAGATTCTGAAAGGACTCTAGAATTTATAATTAAAAAGAGCAAGAAGTCCTTTCTTAAAAAAACAACCAAGATTAAATTTGATAGTTTGAATTTAAATCAAGAAGAAAATGATTCAGTTCCTTTTGAAAATTCAAGTGATTCCGAGGAATCTAATTTAGGTGATTCTAATGAATTAAACGAATTAAATGATTCAAATGATTCGAATAATTCAAATTCATTATCTAATTCGTCTAATTCATTTCGATCACCTGAATTAGATTCTTCGAAATCTAAATCTAATTCTATTATTGAAAATTTTATTGAAATTAATAATTCAAATAATGAATCTTTGATTGAAATAAAAGATTTAATATTAGATATTATAATTATTTGTTTTAAATAGAGAACTGATTTAAATATTTTTGATAGTCCTATCAATTGCTTTTTTACTTATCAATCCATTCGAAATAATAATTCCATTAAAGATACTCTTCAATTATCCCAATATTATTCTTATTTGTTGGAAGTTGTGGCACGTGCGCTAAGCTACTGTGCATATATCACTTCCACTTCGTAGTTAGATTTTACCTTAGTACAATTAATCTATATAGTCAATAATACATGTATTCCACTAGCCTGCTCCTTTATTGTGAATAGGTTATGAGTCTGATAGTTCTGCAATAAGACTAAGACCGAAAGCTCTTTGAATAAGCTTATATTGTTAAAGTAGAGATTGATAATGAGAGGCTTTTATATAATGTAATGTCAATATACGAAGTGTGTACAACAAACTGATTGTTGAGTAGTAATAGTGAAATAACTATTTATATTATGCTTTTTCTTCAAAGTAAAAAAACTATAAGTTATTATTGAAAAGATTATTTATTTCGGCTTAATGTTGAAGAGTATTATCTGCTATATAGTATTCGATATTACTTCAAAAATCATTATTTACAAATCAAAATTCACTATTTTCAATTATTCTATTTTGAAGAGAATTTCTCCCTTCAAATATTAATATATCCAAATCAGAACAATATAGTTTAAACAATTCCTCTTTTACTCTTTCATTTCATTATCAAATATATTTAGATTATCAATACAAATTTTCTATTTGTAGGACCTCAAAATAAACAAAAAGACTGAATTCAAAAATTACTTTAAATATATTCCTCCTTTTATTCAAGAGAATTATAAATATCAGACTTATTAAATAAGAATTCAATTTCAAAGAAAAGACTAATTCTATATATGCAAAAAGATATTATATGAATATATACAGATTGTAGTAGCCAACAATTTAATTTAGGATTTTAAAGAACTTTAAGTCTTTAGTAATAGTAACAATACTATTACAAAGATTCGATTTAATATTGACAAAAAGACTATCTTTCTTAAGGATGATATTAATATATTATTTTATATTTATTGTTTATTATTTGATAATAATAAAGCTTTAATGAAAGAATATAATATAGTAAAGAAACTTTGGGATTATTTGGTTATCAAATATTCTAGAATCGATAATATTGTAATAAACGAATACTTCTTCAAAATTAAAACTTTCTTTTTCGATAATATTTTTGATATAATAATTATAAATGTTTGGAATAAGTTTAAAGATCTTCAATAAAAGCTTTTATCTGTAGATACTTTAGCTAATATCTTGTATATAAATAAATTACTTTTTCAAAGTCTAACCTTATCTTTCCCTAATAAGTATAAAGTTATTATTGATATGATTTGTATTATTAATTCTATTTTAAATATTAATAATAAAATTAAGCATTTATAAATCAAAGAGGTAGAGATATAGAACTCTAGAGATTTGATATATCTTATAAAAGAAAAGAAATATGTTCTATCTTATTATTAGTATAAGGCTAATACAAGCTTGAAGTTCGATATATTTATTGTTATTTGTAAACTTTATAATAAATCTGATTATTCAATTCTAAAATGCTTTTAGTTTTGTTATATTAAGTGTTTTTTGAAATTTAATTCAAAGTATAAATAGAAGAGAAGACAATCTATCTTTTTATTATAAAGAGATAAAAAGTGTAGGGAGTATAAGATTTATATTATTAAATCAAGCTTTGATGTTATTGAAAGTGGTGTTAATAATAAATCTGATTCTAAGTATTATTATTTTATTAAAGAAAGTATTAGTAAGGTATTTTTATTGTAATGGTATATTGATATTAATATTATCTTATATATATCTAATCAATATTCTCTTTTTGGAAGTCTAACTTATATTTTATGATAAAGGATAATGGTTGATAAAGAAGTTATATATTCAAATGAATAAGGAATAGTAGATATGGTATATAAAAATAGAATAAGGATATTGTTAGCTGGGGTATTATATATACTTGGATTGAGGATCAATTTACTCTCAACTAAGAGAATTTGTGAGGTAAGACTTAAGGGTATATTCAATCTCAAAAAGATGTATTTTATATTAGAAAATAATAAAAATAATAAAATCATTAAAGCTATAATGAAAAACGGGATATATATTATTTCGTATATGAAATTAGGATATAAAGATTCTATATTTTTTATGCTTTCTATAGAAATCATTGATGATATAAAAGGGGAAGTCAAAGAATTAATTATAACAGAAAAAGAAAAATACCTTATTTGATATAAACGCTTTAATCATTTCGGTCCTAACAAAATCAGGAATCTATATAAAGTTATTATATTTCAAAGATCTATTAAGATTCCTTCAATTCTTGATATTTATAAAGTATATATTCTTACAAAAATGATTAACAGAATCCTAAGCCAATTAAGTATATAAAAATCCAAAAGATTAGAATTGATTCACTTTAATATTGTTGGCCTTTTCTTAAGGTTTATTTGAGGATATAGATATTTTCTTTTTATTATCAATAATACTATAAGAATAAATTGGATTATTTTATTGAAACAGAAGAATAATATAATATTTTTGTTGAAAGTCTGAAAGCAAGAAATTGAACTTACTATAAATGTAACTATAATTGCTGCCAAAACTAATAATACATTAGAACTCCTTCAAACTATTTGAGAATGAAAGGCTGATATATAATCAGAGATTATAGTGGTTATATTGTTTTATTAAAATGGTTTAGCCGAATGTAATATATATATTACAGAAACCGATATAAAAGTAATATTGAAAGAAGTTTATTTACTATTAGAGTTTTGGGATAAAGTTGTTGAGTATAATGTATATATTCGAAATTGTATTAGTATTGGCCTAGATGTAAATGGAATCAATCGAAGTCTACTCGAAGCATTTATAGGTATGTTATTAGATATTGATATATATAAGATTTGGGGGAGTCGATATTACACTTATATCAACCCCAAAACTATTCCAAAAGAATAAAGATATAATAAACTTTGTAATATAATAAAGGTTGGAATATTCTTGGGATACTTAAAAGATATTATCAAGTATATAAAGGTTTATTTACTAGAGCTAGATTATACTTATTACTTTTATTGTGTTACAATCAACAAAAACTATAAAAAAGGGGATTTGGATTTCAAACTTGGAAATTATATAGCTGGATCATAAGGTATTAAGAATATAGAATTTGATTATAGGTTTTGTAATAGATCTAAGAATATTCCTGAATTATTATCTATATCAGAGTTCAGTAGTAGGGAATATACTGAGAAGGTATTACTAAATGAGTAAGAGGTTATATAATAGTCTATTGGGATTCTAATCAAAACTAATCTTATACCTTGATCAATCCAGGATATATCTGATTCTTTATATCTTTCTTTCCTACAATCTTAATATTATAGATTTATAATCTTTCTTTTTATAATAAATCATGGATTATAAACTTATTATAGGCCAAGCTTATAATCCATGGATTTAAGATTTACTATTTCCTACTTCTTGGGTTGCATATGTTTTATATCCTTAGCAATCCTAAAGTGATTTTGAGTAATTAATAATGTTTTATAGTAATACAATATCTTTCTTTATATTTTTGTTCCGAAGGCGTTTGTTCCGATTTCTATCTGTTATTCCTTAAATCAGAATTGCTATAGGTTAGTAGTTAATACTATTTCGATCTTAAAGATATAGGAATATAATTATTACATTTGCTGTAACGCATTTCTGTTGATGAGAATCAACAATAGTATTACTGAGATTACACATTATTATTACAGCAGCTTCTTATAATATAACAATTAGACTTCCTTTGTTTATATTTTCCTTTGTTATTGTTAAACATATAAATATAGAGCAATTAGATATAAAGCATATTTTTTCTTCTTCTCTCTTTCTCTTTTTTTATATTCCCTATTATAACTAATATAAATACTATCGATCTGCTCGAAATCTTAAAGCCTATTATAACTAAGGACCTTCTAGTCTGTAATTACTGTTTATATTATATAAAACATCTTTTCTTGGCTTTTAACTATATATATATACTTGGTCTGGATCATGTTTGTATCTATTGTATTAGACAGAAAGCTGCTTGTGAAAAAGTATATATTTTATTCTCCTTTTTACCTCTAATTGTTTATTTTGGTTAATTATCTAATCGCCTTTAGTGTAGATCCCTTTCTCTTTAGTAAGCTATATTCGCGATATTGTAATTGTTATCGATATATTCAATAATTGGATGGATTTGGATAGCGTTTTGTCTATATGTTTTATGAACCCTACTGATATTGATCCGAATAAGGTATATCAAAGTCTCTAAGAGTTAATCTAACTTATTAGTTCTTAGAGTAATAATCGCTCTACTGCAATCTTTATTAGTCGATATCTTTCTATACATCTCAATAGAGATTAACAGTTTTTTGCTAATTGTTTTATCAAATACTAAAAACTTTATATAATCTTTTAGGACTTTTTTTATAAACTTTAGATTGTAGCTATTCTAATTCAGACTGTGGAAAAGAGTGTTATTGCTTTTAGAACTACTTTATTAGATTATCAAGATACTCTTATTTAAGAATTGCAAGTTCAAAATACTTAGTCGAGGTGGAATATAGATTTCCCCCTTTTTTCTTGGCGGTTTTTCTAACTCTTTTGCTAACCTTGTATTTCTTAATCTAATATACCTTATAATGATGAATCTTTCTTTGTTTATAAGGCTTTGTCTTATTTCACTAAGGAATAAGTTTTTGTATTTAGTGTTTTTAATTTCTTTTACTAGGAAGCTTATGTTTTCTTGGCCTTCCCCTTCTATGCTTAGCTGATATAGTATCTTTCCAATTGTGTTCCTAGTTGTATTTTTTCAGAATTTCTTATACATTTTCTAGATTCGAGAATGCTGGCAATTATATATTATAGTCTTTAAGCTATTCCTACCACTTTATAAGGTATTCTTCTTTTAACTTCCTTTTTCTATAAGTAATAATTTTCTTTATTTCTTATTCCTATAGGTCTTCATCCTCCAACACCAGGTATTCTTCAATAGAATAACTGAATGAGTCCATATCCTTTGGGGTTCTATATTTTTCCAATAGTAATATATGGAATATATTGTATAGCTTTTTGTATAGATTGGGTAATTCTAGTTTATATATATATTCCCTTTTAATATCCAATACCTTGAATAGCCCAATCATATATAGACTTAATTTCTTCTTTGTATTCTTTTCCTTCTAGGTTTCTTCAGTCTTGATTCGGATATTCTTTGTTGATAATAATACTCAATCTTCTATAGCGAAATGCATTTGTTTATGTTTTTTATTGTAATATCTCTGTTACTTCTTTTATACTTTGTTCTATAGTATTCTAAGGTCTTCCTAGAGTTTCCTTAGTATTTCCACTTTTTGTTTTGTATTTAGTACCTCCCTTAATAAATCCATAGCCTTAGAATTCCAGAATAGTTTTGAGTTATATCTATAACATAGAAAGAATAAAGAACAATTTGAGCTTGAGTGAATTGAATTATTATATGCGAATTCTGCTATAGGTAATTTTGAATCCTATATTCCTTGCTTTATATTAGTATATGTTCTAAGGTAATATTTTAGTGTTTGGTTTTGTCTCTCTATTTGTCCGTTTGTTTATAGGTAGAACACAGTGCTGAGCTAGTGTTTCACCTTGAGGTAGAAATAGAAGGTTGACCAAAAGTTATTTGTGAACATTGTCCTTCTGTTCGATACAATTCTCTTAGGGATATCGAATTTGAAGAAGACTTCGAATTATATTAGAGATGCTAACTCAATGATATTGATTGTTTTGTGATATAGTATATATTGTGTCATTTTTGTTAATTGGTCTATTACTATTAGAATACTATCAAAGAGTTGCTTTTTGTTTTCCACATTTTCTGTAGGCAGTAGTTCCGTCACAAAATCCATAGAGATCTTGGCCTACGGTTGGGTTAGCTGTGGTAGACTATCCAATTCTCTGTATGGTTTGTGCCTTCTGGATTTGTGTCTCTGATAGGAATTACATTCTTTTATGTATTTTGTAATGTTTTCTTATAGACTGCTTCAAGTATAATTTCGCTTTAATAATTCAATAGTTTTATTTCTTCCGAAATGACCTGCTAATGGGTCGTTGTGGTGTAACCGGAGCAACTCTGCTTTCAGTGCAGTATTCCTAGAGATTAGAACCCAATTATCTATATGTAATATGCTATCTTTAAGAGTATACTTTTTTTGCTTTCTAATGATAGCTTTAATTCTGATATATTCTGAATCCACTCCTTAAGCGATCTATATAACTTTCAATAACGGCTTTGTTCTGGTCTTATAAGTAATTGCGATTGCAGTGGCTATTCTCGCCTAAATCTTTGGAATGGTGGGTATATCTCCTATTAAGTGTTGCAAACTGTGACTAGTAAGGTCCCAACTATTTACCTCCTCCTTTCTATACTATAAGCCAAGACTAGCTGCAACATCAGTCTACTCCTGTTCAACTAATATATCACAACCTACAGCTCCCTTGAGTTCCAAACTCTTAGCATAATCTATTATATAACTAACAACCCTATCTAGGATTTATCAAATTATCATTCTAATAAACTTTATTATGCCCAACTCCTCATTGAAATAATTCCTCATCCAATCTGCAATTCGGATTGCTAGGCTTCCCTTTATTTTCTTTTGAAATGTTGGGAGCCAAGTTATATCTTCATTTTTATTATTATTTATATAGTTTAGCCTTCTATTAGGCCCATTTGTAGGATTAGCGGATTCTTTTTTATAGTGAATGCTGAAGTTATATTGGGATAGGTATATTGTATATCTAATCTGTCTCTAGCTTAATTATTAGGCTGAGGTGAAGTATTTCAGGTTGTTATGATTTGTGATTACTTTGATAGTAAATCAGGCCCTTTTCAAATATCTTTTTTATTTCTTGAAGTATTTTACTATTGCTAATAGTTCTTGGTTGTAGATTGTATATTAGCATTCCGCTAGCTGCATTTTGTATAACCAGAATATTATTGAATACTAGTATATTTGATTACCATCCCTATTAAAGTTATATTACTAGGATATTATTTCTCTTAAAGCTTTTTTAGAGGTATTTATTTCTACTCTAGATGAATGATTAGGGTTGAAGTGTTATAGCATTAGGGCTTCTTAAAACCTTTGTTTTAATACTAGGAAGCTTACTAATGTTGTAATAATTAATTCGAAGGGACCTGACTTTTTCCTGTATTTTATGTTCATTAGTATATCTGTTAATCCAAATACTACTCAGGAATACTAGTATATAAATCTTCTATAAAAGTTTGCAAAACCCAAAAATACTTGGATTTCTCTAAAGGTTTTCGGTTCCGGCCATTCTGCGATAGTTTGAATCCGGCGAGGGTTTGCTATTATCCTTTTAATTGTTATAATAAATCCTAAGAACTCTGTTTTTGTAATATTGAATTCACATTTGCTTAATTTGATAAACAATTTATATTTCTGGAGCCATTTCAGCACCCTACGGATATGTTCTATATGGTCTTACTTCTTTTTAGAGTAAATTAGAATATCATTAAGATAAAACACTACAAAGTCGTTTAGCAGGCTGACTAAAGTATAGTTAATGTAGAATTGAAAGATTGTAAAGGCATTTATTAGCCCAAAGAATATAACGCAATATTCGAATAATCTATATCTTATACAAAATGTAGTCTTCTATTCATCTTTAAATTTAATCCGGATTCAGTGATAGATATCTTTTATATCAAATTTCGTAAATACTTTTATATTCATTAATTGATTCAAGGTTTTATTGATCAAAGGAAGAGAATGCTGATTCTTAATCATTATCTTGTTTAATCCTTTATAATTCATATATAAATATAGGGATCTATCTTTTTTGGATACAAATAAGATAAGGGCCTCTACTAGGTTATTCGAATATCTAATCTATCCCTTTTCCAAAGCAGTTTCCAAGTATTCTCTTAAAGCAGCCAATCGTGGTTCTGAAAGTCTATATAATGGAAGTAACAGTGGTTCTCTAGTAGTATTAATTGTGTATATGAATTCCCCGACTTCTGCTAGAGTATTAGCTTTCGCATTATCAAACACATCTTCAAACCCCCGATATTCTCCTAGGACTTCCATTACCACACTTTTTGTGAAATTCTATAATAAATATACTAAGCAACTAAATTGAAATCAGGATCAGGCCATTAGACCTACTCCGCCACTAAACCTAGAATTAGAAAAGGTGACCTATACAGGCCATATAAGCCACATAGGCAATATAGATCTATATTTAGAAATTGGATTAGAATATATAAGGAATAGAATATCCTTCAAAGGAATTCAAGTTCGATAAGTTCAATAACCTTGATTAAAAG
>PQXN01000418.1:0-23218 GCA_004786275.1 Botryotinia convoluta
TATGTGGCTTATATGGCCTGTATTGGTCACCTGGTCTAATTCTAGGTTTAGTGGCGGAGTAGGTCTAATGGCCTGATCCTGATTTCAATTTAGTTGCCTAGTATACCTATTATAGAATTTCACATAAACATTTCTATATTGCTATAAAATTATAAAGAATAGATAGATGGCAATTCGATGATCGCCTGGATATACTGGGATCCTTGGAAACGAAAGAACCGATCGACTTGCTGATTTGAATACTCACAGTGGTTGTATTAAATACGATAATATATTTCTTCCTATTATTAGTGGTATAAGTTTAATAGTATAGACACTAAAACGGGGGGCAGAGCAGAAGTAGTGAAAACACAATGAGATTATTCTCGCTGGACAATATCGTCACTAGCATCTCAACTATTAGATTAAGGAATTAGAGGAACTTGCCCTCCCCCACCTCATATTTCAGTGATTGGTAATGCTAAGGACCGGATACAGAGATTTTGCGTTTTATTACCAGCACTTCTAGTATAACAATGTTACCTTAGAATGCGTATATGGATATAGCAAAGAACTAAAGCATTTAATACTCTGCCGATACTCTCATACTTAATTCGAAAACTAGCCAAACAAACCTAATATAGTTCTGTGGGATACAAAAAGTGTAATTGAATACCTCTCTTTCTTTCTAAAAACTTTAATAGACTTCGCAGTCTTTCTAATAATTACTAACTACTTTAAGTAATCAAATTCAATTCCTTTAAACAACCTTTAATCTCTTATTCTCATATTACCAATTGGAACTACACCCCCCCAAAGCTGCTTCCCCCCTTTCCGCCTCGCATAAAATTATATCAGATAAGACTAATAATATAAAACCCCATAGCCAACCTCAAATCTAGATTACCCAATATAAAATAAATTGAACAGCACAAACATTACAAACAAGAGATAAGCGATAAAAGTATATATAGCACCCTTAACCGCTTTTCCCCCAACCTGCATTACAGCCATAGAAGAACAGAACACATGGCTATACCAGCATTTCAGCTAGCATAGTTCATCCCTAATAACCCCTGGGAGGTCATGGCGAGACCCTGCGGCTTGCCCCCTGGATATAAATTAATATAAATAAATAAATAAATAAATAAATAAATAAATAAATAAAGCATGTTAGATTTATTGAAAGCTAATTTTTTTTAGTATAAGATTTACTTTTTGATAATCTTATAAAGTCTTGATTTGATATCTTTTCTTTTTCAATATTGTAAGCCTTTTCTTATTGCTTTATCTATTTTACATGATAGCAGTATAAATAGTATTTATAAACCATAAGTTCTTAAAGTTATTCAAATTGGAGAACTCATTTATAGTATTGTTTCGAATATACTATCGAAATGTAGGTGGTAAAGATTTCCAATTGTAGGAAATGTTTTGCTTTTGTATAAACTTCAATTGATTTTATATATAAATCCAAAAATATATAAACATATTAAAATCATAACTATCTTTGAATTGTTAGGCTAGATATTCTTTTATTGTGTTAAAAATTGCTTTGAAATTTATTATTGTTTTTTTTCTGTATCTAGATATTGTTGTATTTGATATCAAGGTAATAGGTAATTTATTTGTATAAGTTGAAGGACTTTGTTATCCAAATTGACCCTTTTGAATTGGAGTTTGAGGTAGGGTTTTATTATGTTTTACTAAAACGGCCAAAAACTGTGGTATATTAAATATAATTTTGTTTGGTAATCTTAAAATGAACTGATAATATAAATAATATTAAATTGTTATTGAAGGGGTATTTAATACTTTTAAATATACTTTTTATTATTATTATTTCTTAATTTATTCTAATGTCTATTTCAATCTTATTAACACTTTTTTAATGACATTTTTCTTTATGTTTAGAGTATTCCAACTTACAAAAACAGGGTAATAAAAACAAGTAAAAACAAGTAAAAACAAGTAAAAACAAATAAAAACAAGTAAAAGCAAATAAAAGAAAGTAAAAATAGATTCAAAAAATTAACTTTTGTATTTATGGAAATCTTTTTATATTGTAGCAAGATTAATATTATCAATTCCTATAACTTTTTTCAATGTCTATTGTAATAATCCTACATCTCTTTTTATAATAATAGTTTGTTTTGTATAGTGTGTTATATTCTGTAGAACTGTATACTTTAATAGATATTCTTATAAAACGAATAAAAACCTATTATCAAAACGAATAACTAATATTATCTTTATAGTTTCCTGTAGTACCTCGATTGTTAATGATTGAAATCAAAGATCTATTTTAATTGTTTGAGTTATTTGTTGTACAAGTTTTGTAAATATTGTTTGAGGTATAAGATTTGCTCAAATATTGATATAAAACTTAATCTCTTTTAATAAAAGCTTTACATAAAATTAATTTGATAATTCGAAATTTAAATTTAATAAATAATTTCTACTCACTCAAATCACGAACTCTCTTTCTATTAAATAGAATCCTTTTTGGTTTGTACCTGAAAATGGGTATTTTAGACTTCTTAATACTTTTCTTTGGTTTAGACTTTTTATTAATCATAAATTTTCTTACTTTAGTATTTTTTACTATTTGACCACCATATTAACCTTTTCTATTAATCATACAATCTTCAGATTTAAAAAAAAGAGAAAATAAAGTTGGGGAGTTTTGTCGAAATAGAATAAAAGAGTTTTGTTAAGATAAAACAAAGAACTACTCTTAAAAACACCTTAGAGAATAAAGAGAAAAATGATCCAACATATAGATAAAAGCATTCTGAAACCCTTATAAAGCTCCTTGATTTGCCATATTCCCTAATCGCTTAATGGTCTCTTCCCTTCTTAGTCTAGCAAGCTCCCATATATACTACCTTCGTATTAGTATTACAATATCCCTCACACTATTAAAAAAGATTAAAACATTTTACATGAAATTCTGGGACTTTTAATAAATAAGAATGTTAGTAGAACTATTACAATAGAGTTACGAGTTATACATACCAATAAGAGTAAATGAATTCATTATCTCTTGAATATAATATCGCTTTGAATAATAAAAAGAAAGTGTTTGTATAAGGGATTCCAGAATTCTGTTTGTAAAGCGAATAAAGCAAACATGATCATATGACTCGGCATATTGTCTATACCCCCTTTTGCTTTTTAATATTGATTGAAATTAATACCCACCACCAACCACCACTTTTCAAGTTTTTTTACAGCAAATGCCCATTCTACCCTATAGTATCGCTTCCCTTTTAAATATTAAATTCAATTAAATTAAAACAATTGAAAGATACTTGTATTTTTTATTTAAAATTATATCTTTCAGAAGATTAAAAATATCACAACAAATAAAAAGTGTTAATAGTGGAGCTTTTGGTAAATGTTGCAAAAGTATAAATAAATATTTGTTCAATTTTTATTCTATTTACAAACAAAAAAAGCAACAAAATCTCTCCTTTGATATACACACAACATATAAAGTTAAAGAAAATACAAAAGTTAAAATCATTTATCATATTAATAAACTAAAAAGAACACAATTATATTAAAATGCAAATGAAGATAATCAAAAGACATTAAAAAAAAAAGAAAAAAGAAATTCTGAATTCAATAAAAATTGAAAAGTAGATTTCAATTTATAATATCAATTAATAGGTTCATTAACTTTTATTAATTTTAAATCCAATTCAAAAGCAAATGAGTTTATTATAAGTAGGGCCAATTTGTTTAATCCTTTAATTAAAATCAGCAATAATACCAATTCGCAATCCGAAATGAGTAAGTAAAAGGATAACAACAATCTTTTTGATTTTGAAGTTATTAGTGATAAAGATGAGATTAGCGATTGTTTAATAAATAATAGCTACCTAAATAAAAAAGAAAAAAAAAGAAATAAAGAAAAAGAAGAAAATAACAATATGAAAATAGATGTCAACAACTTTGATAAAAAAAAAGGTAAAACAACTAAAAGGAGAAATGGAATTCAAGATTTCGGATGAATGAAAAGAGCATATCGATAATAACATTTGGGAGAAACCAAATAAAATAAATCATTTTTTTATAACAATTTATACTTTAATAATTTAAACTAACACTATAACAAACTATAACATAAATTTATAATCTTCCACAATAAAAGAATTATTAAAATAAAGTATATAACCAATTGAAAACTACATTACAGACTTTGACCTCTGTCGGGATAGGGATCATGTGACCGTGCTAGCGCTTGCGCTAGCACCTCGGCATTACAACATATAGGTTTCGTAGTCTTAGCTCTAGCTCTTAGTTCCTTAAGCAATCAATCAATATTACAATCGTGTAAAGATATAGTACTATAATATTAGCTTCACCATTCCTATGGTGATATCAACACTGATCAGTGATATCACAGATTAGGAGCCTAGCATTTTAATTATCAACTGCATCGTATAGTTATAACTAAGGTTGGTATAACCCTGAAGAGACACAAATTCTTGTATTAATCCAATATGGTTTGACATTTGCTTTTATATAAATAAGAGTTATTGGCATTGTGATAATAACTCTTACACTAAAAGCTGTTAGCATCGTGACAACAATTTTTACACTAATCTTAATCTATATCTTATTCTTTATAATATTGTGTATTGAAAAATAAGAACCGATAGCATTCAGCTCGAGTCTAGCATCAACCTACATTCACTCTAAACTACGAATACACGAAGACACTATAACTTTACCAAGTTTGGGCAAAGTTACTAAACTCGACATTACTTATCTATCTACATATACAAAACATTACCTATCTGCTATTCGATATTATAGCAAGAACCTTTGAGGAATCTTTTCGCTTTTTCTACAGAAAGGAGTACAACGATAATAAATCTACAATTGAATTAGTTGTTCTATTAGAGGTTTTGATTAATACCTTTCAAAATATAGCTGAAAGATGGGAAGAAACTCCTCTCAATATTAATAATATAAACACAAGGGAAATTAGAGACTTCTGCAAGTACAAGCTATACAAATATCAGAGATCTACTTTTTTTGATAAAGAATTGTAGGCAGACTTCTTCCAATCTTTTCAACAATTTATATCAGAGCATTTTCAAGTCGCTGGTATATGCCTTTTGTATAAACTCAGATATGAGCTATACTTATGTGGTTTGTTTGTTGCAAAACATATCATTTGTATAATCCGATTAGTTTATAATGCTTTGATAAATGCTGTGCGAACAAAATACAGATTATAAACAAAGGCAGAGATCATAAAGGCGCTTGTAGAAAAAGACTTTAAGTTTTGATCAAAAAGTATACAAAAACGAATTGCAGATAAAAGATTGTATATATCACCTGATCTAGAAAACAATATGTATGTTAATATCCTACCTGAAGGCATTAGCGCTTTGTTAATATCTTAGGGTTTAATTCTTATAATACCTATATCAAAAGGTTTATTTCACAAAATATATTATTCTCTCAATCCAACAAGACAATTCAGTAACCAATCTAGCCCGTCAAAATTGAACCCAAATTTACTCCTACCAGATATATCAGCAGTAGTATCACCTCCAGCTCGATTACCTCATAAATTACCCCCTTTATCTACCGTGATGTCACAATTAGTAGGTCCTATTCATACTAACAAGAAAGGTAAGGGTATTAATTGCAATCAATATCAAACTTTGTTAAAACCAGGTTTACAAAACTCACCCGAATTCTTTTATAATTGTAAGCACATCTTTGATTAACCTTAATAGCGATTATTACTATTTTCACTACTCTTATAGGAATCTCAACACTTCAATGCTAGTAGAAACCCATTATTGGAGGGCGGCGGTGGATATCTATATAAAGATTCTTTAGATGATGGGAGCTCTAGCAAAGAAGATAGTGGACGAAAAGGAGGATCTCTATGAGGAAAACAAAGAGGAAGTGAAAGTAGAGATAATGACCTAGATTATAATGGCAGTGTTCTTGAAATTATATTATAGTAATTATTCAAGATTGCTATTATCAATATTAGTCAATTGTTAGAAAACCTTATAAAACTTTATAATAAATTAGATAAATATAATGGGCAAGATAATAATTTTGCTTACAAATATGCTATTTTCCTTAATAATTGTTAATGAATTGATCTTCCAGTAGAGTTTCTATCAAAGGCATTCTTTACTATGCTTGTAGATATCACTTTCGACTTTTATTATACCAACTTGGGTAGTATATTATCTATGATGGAGGGAATCTGCTATATGATGGAAACAACTTTCGAGGGTGTAGAGTATAAGCAGAACCTTATACGCAAGTAAAAAAATATTACACTTTAAAGTATAATAGGAGACCTCGAAAACAGCGAAAAGTCGATTAGTTAATATTTACAGCTCATAATTACATAGCTGTATCACCTTCACAAAGGTTTATTCCCAACCATACATACACAAAAACTACTTTATTAGAAGATTATCAATATATATGCATCAGTATAAACGTGCTCATTAGCGTGTTTTCGATTTGCTTTAGATATTCCTAGTCTTTTCGAAGAGCTTCGATTAGCAATCATAACTTGGGAACAAGTTTATCTCTGTAATATAACTATATTCTATGCTGATCGAAAATACTATAATAGTAATCGGGGAGGTAACTATCGTAATGGTCGAGGAAACTATAAACAACAAAAAGGCTTTGAACAAAGCGATCAATAACACTTATTCAAAACAAAATCAATAAAGAAATACTTTGTCTATAAGAAAAAGGATTGTTGGTTAATTTGATATAACAAAGAAGAATGTGACAAATCTCAATACAAATACAAAAAATAGTTCAAAGGTAACAACAACAACTTTGATAAAGGTTTCGAACAATTCCTTATTGATTACAAAGATCCTATTTACAAAGACAATAAGGACACTAACATCAATAATGAGATTGCAACCTATTTCAAGCAATTTGAATTGCAAGAACTACCTACAATATAGTTTAAGTATACAAACTTTATAATCTGCAGTTCTATTAATGGTGAAGAAGTTATAGCTAGTTTGATTGACAAATCTATTATGTATACCCTAACAAGTGAAATTGGTAAAAAAAGAACAATCTATATTAGTAGATACAATTCAAAGGAATTTCAAGGCATTATTGTTGACATAGGTGTATCCAAGTGATCGATTGTAGATTATAGTCAATATATAGTATATAGAATAACTATTGAAAATATTGATCTCGATACAAGTAGAGCAGGTATTGCAAAAGTAGTATTCGGTATTGGAAAAGCGGAGTCCATTGAATCAATCATACTTCAGCTACTACCAGGAGCTGTTGAATTCTATGTTATGAAAGCAGAAACACTATTTCTATTTTTATTAGAAAATATAAATAAACTTATTATATTTTATAACAATATCATCAACACTATCATTTCACTCACAGCAAAATACTCATATATTCAATGAAATAAGTATGTGGTACTTCTTTGGTATATCAATATACAATAGTTTATATAACAAACAATTGACGACAACGAATGCTATCTCACCGATACAGAGCTACAACACTTACATCATCGTTTCGGTCACCCCTCAGCTCATAGACTTTTACGAGTTCTACAGTGAGCTAGCTATAATAATGTTTTGCTAATAGAGCTCAATAAACTCACAAAGTTCTATCAATATTACCAAAAGTACAATAAATCACCTAGCAGATTTAAGTTCAATCTACAAGATAATATTGATTTCAATTATTCAATTATAATGGATGTGATATATATTAATACCAAATCTATTCTATATATTATTGATAAAGGTATATGATTTCAAACTATGCAATGGCTAGACAATATTACTGCCAAGTATACCTTTGATAAACTTAGAATATACTAAATGAACATCTATACTAACCTACCAGATTATATTATTCATAATACAGGAAAGAACTTTGTTAGCAAAGAATTCGTTTAATATGCAATTTCAATATCGATAAGAATCAAAAATGTACTAGTTGAAGTATATTAATCAATTGGTATAATAGAATATTATTATATAGTTATCCGCCAAGTTTATAATATCATTACTAATGAATTAAAGGATTTAATATCAAAGGAGATTATACTACAAATAACTATAAAAGCTGTAAACGATATAGCAGGATCAGATGGATTGATTTCAATACTCCTAGTTTTCGGTGTATACTCTCGAATGAGTGAACTCGATCTATCAGTATCAATTGTTTTATAATGATAAACAGCAATCAAGAAGACAATAAGTGAGATCAATAAACTTTAAGCTATAAGACAGATCTCGAATGTATTAAATCAACAAAATGGACCAGCTATAATGGCTCTTTACAACTTACTTATCAATTCAAAGGTTTGGGTATAGAAAGAGGGCAATAACTGATTAGGTGAATGGATAGGTTCATATTATCTGTTAGATATAAAAGATGAAATATATATTGTAAATTTGCCTAGTGATTTAACAGACTTTTGTATTACATAAGTTAAAGCATATTTGGAAGAGGAGCTTAATCAATCCCAGGATCAATCTTATATATAAGAGTAATCTTATATGCAAGAAGATTTATTTCAAGTATAGAAAGAATTACAGGAACAATCCCAATTATAAGTGCAACTATTACAAACAATATCATTACAGATATACAAGATACAAATAAACCCAGAAGAGTAACTACAACAAGTACCAAATCAAGGTCTTCTTCAGATCGTTATATCACCAATGCATAACCTATATATTAATACAAATGTATCAAGAATGTTTCTTACAGAAAGTGTTACAACTTTACTAGAATTTGGCAAAGTTATTAAAGACATACTAAACCTAGTAATTCATCTTTCGAATGAGATTAATCTTGAAAACCAATATTATGAATTATATATTATAGTTACAGATATACTTACTTTGATAACAATCTTTATCGAGTCTAGATAAAAAGAAATCAATAGTCTTATGGAAAACAGAGTTTTTTGACTTATTAAAATTGATAATATTCTTGCAAATATAAAAATCTTCAACTCCCGGTTTGTTAATGAAATCAAGAACAAAGGGACTAATAAAGCTTTTTCGAAGTTCCGATTGGTTATACAAATATAGAAAGATCAAAGTAAAGATACTATTTTAATCCAATCACCTACAATTTAGTGTGTCAGCCAATGTATTATATTATCAGTAATAGCAATATTACTTGAAGACAAAGTTATTATACATATTCGCGATATTACACAAGTATATACCCAATCTATATCAAATTTAGTGCAAAAGTTTTATATACAACTACCAACAGAAATAAAGATCCCAAACAGATTTATTCTTTAAGTTGTATAACCATTATACAATATTTCAGAGGCAGGAAACCACTGGTTTAGTATATACTACAAGTACTACACTAAAGCTCTAAAGATAATACAATCAATCTATAATCTATATCTTTTATACACAACAAAGGATAATTCAGCTTTTGGAATTATCAGACTTTAAACAGACGATATTCTTATTATTGCCAATAAAGAGTTTGCAAATTGTAAACAGAAAGGTCTTGAAAATACTAATTTCATGGCAAAAGACTGTGAAAAACTTATATCTAATATATCACTCAAGTTCAATGATAGTATCATTATTCAGCAAGTTGATGATAGTATTTATCTTAATCAAGAAAAGCAATACAAAAACCTACAACTAGTTAAATCGAAACCATCTAATATATACAGAACTTATGGAAAGCTAAGAAAGTTGGTAATAGCAAAGAATCAATATATCGCATAATATATTCGAGGAGCATATATAACAACCATATGCTAACCAAAAGCAGCTTTCGACTTATCTTATATAGTTCAAACTGTTAATCCAAAAAATGAAGATATAAAATCACTCAACAAATGTATTCAATAGCAAATCGATAACTTCAAAAGAGGCTTATAGTTTATATCACTTAACAAAGAATTACTCAAATTAGTGGTATTCACAAATACATCTTTTGCTAACAATAAAGATTTGTTTTCTTAGATTAGATATATTATTATTCTAATAAATAAATATAACAAAGCTAATATCATTCATTAGTTATCTGTCAAATGCAAGAAAGTTATGAGAAATATATTAGCATTAGAACTCTATGGAATGGTTCAAGATTTTGATATCAATATAGTAATCAAGGGAATAATCAACAATATCTTCCCAGAGCGCAAAATCCTATTGATTATATGTATCGATTCCAAATCCCTCTACAATTGCCTCACCAAACTTGGTATCACTAGTGAGAAGAGATTAATGATCGATATAATAACTATTCAGGAGGCCTATAAGAAACGAGAGATAGTAGAGATCAAATGGATCGATGGAGAATCTAACCCTGCAGATGCAATGACTAAGTTGAAACCATATTAAGTACTCAAGGATCTAATTAATAACAATACTATTAAGATTAAGGTTACAGAATAGGTTAATAAAGATTAGAATGTGAGCAGGGGAGGTATGTACAATAAGGAAGGATGGAGATAGAATAGGAGGTAGATGGATGATTATATGGATAGAAAGGGATTAGCTAGAAAGATATGATTCAATGATTTTAGAGAGTTGCCAGTGTTGGGATAGGGATTATGTGATTGTGTTAGTGTTTGCACTAGTACCTCGGCACTACAATATATAGGTTTCGTAGTCTTAGCTCTAGCTCTTAGTTCTTTAAGCAATCAATCAATATTACAACCGTGTGAAGACATAGTACTATAATATTGGCTTCACCATCCCCATGGTGATACCAACAACCTCCAATTTATTATCATTAAAGTATAATTAAATAGTTTATCAAAAGACAAGATTAATATATTTATAATAATTTTTGCTTTTAGGCTTGATGGTTTTCTTTGAAGGAAAAAATAATTGCATTTTTTACTTGCATTTTTTATTTGTGTTTTTTACTTGCATTTTTTACTTGCATTTTTTACTTGTGTTTTTTACTTGCATTTTTTCCCAACTGGGCAGGTGTATTGAAATCCTTATTAATATCTATTTAACTATTCCAAGAAATTATCACATCAATTATTTGATTGTTCGCAGAGAGCTGTTTGGCGAAACCTTTTTGTGTAGGCCCCAGAAAAATTAAATCGTTTAATAGATCGGCTAAGCTCTAATCCTTTTTCTCTGTCTGAACTGAATGAATAATAAATCTATTTGTAAAAAGAACATAAATATAGTATAAAACGATACAGATTCTAATAACCAAAGCAAGCTATAACACAAAAGAGTAAAAACACTTGGAATTTACTGTTTTTTTCGGAGAAGAATAAAGAGTCTGAAAAGTATACTACGCTTTTATATATATTTTCAAAGTATAATATAAAGAAGCCAAACAATTACTTTTATTTATAATTTTCAAAATAAGAGCAACATACAGTAGTGGCAATAGCAATAACAGTAATAACAGTAATAATAGCAATAATAGCAATAATAGTAACAATAGTAATAATAGCAACAATAGCAATAATAGCAATAATAGTAATAATAGTAGCAATAACAACGTTACCGATGATTTTAATATAGATTTGAATATTATCCATATAAGCAATATTGCAATAAAGCTAAACCTATAAGAATTATTAAAAAATATATCAATAAAAAAAACCGTATTAATATATAGCTATATAAGAATAATCGAAATACTTATTTATCTAAATCGAAAAAAGTATATAGCTATTGGAAATATTTAGTTAGCAAATTGGTTGATCGAGTTATGTTTTATAGATACAATCGAAATTAGTAGTCTTTCAACTCTATTATCAACAACAATAGTCAAAAATCAATAAAGATATCTAATCTCAATTTTAATATAGATAACCAAAAAGATAACGATAACAATAATACTATCTAAAAGTATACAAAAAACGAAATCAAAAAAACACTAAATGAAACCCAGATAATGAAGGACTTTTTAAATAGAATAAATAGGAGTAATAGTTAAACTATTAGAAGATAACAATTGAAGCTTAATACAGATCTAGAGTTTGCAATTCGAAAACTAAATCGTATATAATATAATTCAAATAAGAGCTTAAGCAGTGATATTATATATGATGATAATAGTTCTGATAGTAGTAGTAAATCAAATCAAATAGATTAGAGTAATCTTTGTATATATATTCTATTTAATAATAAACTAATATTAAACAAATACTAAGATACTAATTGATTGGATTACACTTAAAACATATACTACACATATTAAACAGCAAAAGATAATCGAATTCATTATGAAATATCAAAATTATATTGCCAATCTATCCAATCCCCTTTTTAATATTTGAAAAAAGAATACACAACTTCAAAAAGAAACAGGTTTACAATCCAAATAGATTAATTATTATATTAAAAACAAAAATAAAAACAATTATTATAGCTATAAATCATATAAAGAATCTAAATAATATAAAGAAACAAATAAAAAGGGAGAAAAACATTCTAAAAAGTAATATCTCTTTTTTCCTTTAAAAAAAAATTAAATATACAATTTAGATCTTTTAAAACTGAATACCTAATAACTTATAAAGCTAGTTTTGATAGAATCAAAGATTAAGACATTAATAAAAATTAGCAAGATATCTTCGATAATGATTTATATTAGAATTATTATAAAAAAGAGCTTGGTTTATTTCAAAAATAGGTTTTTTCTATATCCTGCCTCTATAAAGTAATGCTAATTGGAAATATAGTAGAAGATATAACTCTAGCATTATTACAAGATAGTGTATAGATTACAAAAATCAATAATTATTATATATACTCTATCATTTTATTCAATCTCAATCTTTCTTTAAATGAGTAAGTCAAAAAGCAAAATTTGTTATTATCTTACTTAATACCAGAACCAAAAAAGATTAATAATTTAGATTTATTTTTGTAACCTATAATAAAAGAGATGCTGGTTTTAAATAAAAACATTTATAATCTAAATAGATATAATAATTCAAAGTATTGATTATATAATTCCTTTACAAATAAGCCATTTCTACTATATGCTTGGATTATTATTGTCTTTGGGAATAGTCCTAAGAGAACTAAGACTATGGAATTAAAAAAGCCAGGTAATACATATCACCCATATCATTATTGTATAATTTGTAGTATTCGTAAATCTGATGATGATTGCTACTACATTCTACACACTACAGCTCAATTACAAGATAGAAGTCTAGAATTAAGGAATAATATTCGATTTGTTGGAAGTAGTGGCACGTGCGCTTAGCTACTGTGTATATATCACTTCCACTTCATAGTTAGATTTTACCTTAGTACGATTAATCTATATAATCAATATTACATGCATTCCACTAGCCTACTCCTTTATTGTGAATAGATTATAAGCCTGATAGCTCTGTAGTAAAACTAAGGCTGAAAGCTTTTTGAATAACTTACATTATCAAAGTAAAGGTTGACAACAAGAAGTTCCTATATAATACGACGTCAATATACGAAATGCGCATAGCAATAACAAAGTAATTATTTATATTATACTTTTTCTTTAAATAAGAAAAATACAAGTTATTACTAAAAAGACTATCTATTCCAGCTTGACACTAAAGAGCATTATCTACTACATAATATTCGATATTATTTTAAAAATCATTATTTACAAATTAAAATTCACTACTTTTAATTACCCTACTTTAAAAAGAATTTCTCCCTTCAAATATTAATATATTCAAATCAGAACAATATAATTTAAATAGTTCCTTTTCTACTCTTTTATTCTATTGTCAAATATACTCAGATCATTAATACAAGTTTTCTATTTGTAGAACCTCAAAATAAACAAAAATATTAAATCTAGAGATTACTTCAAATACATCCCTTCTTTTACTCAAAAGAATCACAAACACTAAACTCGTCAAATAAGAATTCAACTTCAAAGAAAAAACTAATTCTATATATACAAAAAGATATTACACAAATATATACAAATTACAATAGCCAATAATTTAATCCAGGATTTCGAAGAATTTCAAGTCTCCAATAGCAATAGCAATACTATTACAAAGATTCAACTCAATATCAACAAAAAGACTACCTTTCTTAAGAACAATACTAATACATTATCTTATATCTATTACTCATTATCTAATAATAATAAAACTTTAATAAAAGAATATAATATAGCAAAAAAACTTTGAGATTATCTGACTATCAAATACTCCAGAATCAATAATATCACAACAAACGAATACCTCCTCAAAATCAAAACCTTCTTTTTCCAACCTAACAATACCCCTAATATAACTATCATAAATATCTAGAACAAGCTCAAAGATCTTCAACAAAAGCTTTTATTTGTAAACATTTCAGCTAATACTTTGTATACAAATAAATCACTCTTTCAAAGTCTAATCTTATCTCTCCCTAATAAATACAAAGTTATTATTGATATAATCTATGTTATCAGTTTTACTTTAAATATTGATAATAAAATCAAGCATCTACAAATCAAAGAAACAGAAATACAAAACTCTAAAGATTTAATACATCTTATAAAAGGAAAGAAATATATTTCACTTTATTGTCAATACAAAGCTAATATAAACTCGAAGACTGATACATCTATTATTACTTATAAACTCTACAACAAATCTAATTATTCAGTTCTAAAATACTTCCAGCTCTATTGCATCAAACATCTCTTGAAATCCGATTCAAAGTATAAACAAAAGAGAAAACAATCCACCTCCTTATTACAAAGAGATAAAAAGCATAGAAAATATAAGACTCATATCACTAAATCAAACTCCAATGCTATTAAAAGTGTTATTAATAATAAGTCTGATTTCGAGTATTGTTATTTTACTAAAGAAAGTATTAATAAAGTATCCTTATCACAATAATACACTAATACTAATACTACCTCACATATATCTAATCAACATTCTCTCTTCAAAAGTCTAATTTATACTTTGCAACAAAGAATAACAATTAATAGGAGAACTATATACTCGAATAAACAAGGGATAATAAATATAATATACAAGAATAGAACAAAAACATTATTAACTAGAATACTATATATATCTGGATTGAGGGTCAATCTACTCTCAACCAAAAGAATTTGTGAAGTAAAACTCAAGAGTATATTCAATCTCAAAGAGATATATTTCATATCAAAAAACGATAAGAATAATAAAATCATTAAAGCTATAATAAAAGATAAAATATATATCATTTTGTATATAAAACCAGAATATAAAGATTTTATATTCTTTGTATTCTTTGTAGAGATTATTGATAATATAAAAAGGGAAGTTAAAGAATTAATTATAATAGAAAAGAAAAGATATCTTATTTGGTATAGATACTTCAATTATCTTAGCTCTAACAAAATCAGGAATCTATACAAAGTTATTATATTCTAGAGACTTATCAAGGTCCCTTCAACTTTTGATATCTATAAAGTATACACTCTCACAAAAATGATTAACAAAATCCCAAGCCAATTAAGTACACAAAAATCCAAAAGACTAAAATTGATCCATTTCGATATTGCTAGCCCTTTCCCAAGGTCTATTCAAGGATACAAATACTTTCTCCTTATTATCAATAATACTATAAGAGTAAATTAAATCATCCTATTGAAGCAGAAAAGTAATACAATACCCTTATTGAAAGCTTGGAAATAAGAAATTGAATTTACTACAAGTGCAACTATAATTGCTGCCAAAACCAACAATACACCAGAGCTCCTTCAAGCCATCCAAGAATAAAAGACTGGTATACAATCAGAAATTACAATAATTACATCATCTCACCAAAATGGTTCAGTTGAATGTAATATATATACCACAAAAGCCAATATAAAAACAATATTAAAAAAACTTACTTACTATTAAAGTTTTAGAATAAAGCTATTAAGCACAATATATATATTCGGAACTATACTAATATTAGCCCAGATACGAATAGAATCGATCGAAATCCACTCGAAGTATTTATAAGTACATTATTAGATATCGATATATACAAAATCTGAGGGAATCAATATTACATTTATATTAATCCCAAAATTATCCCAAAAGAACAAAGGCATAATAAACTCTACAACACAGCAAAGGTTAGAATATTCTTAGGATATTCAAAAGATATTATTAAATATATAAAGGTTTATTTATTAGAGCTAGGTTACATATACTACTCTTATTGTGTTACAATTGACGAAAGCTACAAAAGAGGAGATCTAGATCTCAAATTCAGAAACTATATAATCAGATCACAAAATACCAAGAATATAAAACCTGATTATAAGTCTTATAACAGATCTAAGAATGTTTCTGAATTATTGTCTATTCTAATTGATTTATCAATATTATTAGATATAATAATTATAAACTCAATAGAAATACACTTACCAATATCAAAGCAAACAAAAACCAAAAGAATATTATACTTTAATGAAAATGAATATAGAAATATCTAATAGATAACTAATGATTTATTAAGATTGATAAGAGAAAACAATAAAGAAACTGATATTACTTTACTTAAGGTTATTTTATCTAAAATTACTTTACTTGAGATTACTTTACCTGATATAACTTTACTATCTAATTCTATACCATCGAATTCGAGTTCATTACTTGAGGTTACATTACTTGAGGTTACATTACCTAATATTACATTATCTAATATAACTTTACTACTTACCACACCTATATCTGCACCTACTTCTATATCACCGAATTTGAGATATGATTTTAGGAAAAGGAAGAGAAACAATAATAATGATATAAAAGGGCAAAAAAATTCTAAAATCATTTAGACTTTGCTTACCTCCTTAAATAAATTAGCAATAGAACCAATCAAATATATTATAATTGTTATTCCAAATATTCACCGATTCGAAAAGAAAACAAATAATGAAATTACTTCGAAAATCTTAACTCTTTTAATAAATGCATCAGCAAAAACTAAAACCACTCTACCAACAATCGAAATTCTCAAGATCAAGATATCTAATATATACAAAAAAACAATAGCAAACAAAAAGCATATAAAAGAATAATAAACTATAATTCAAAAAGAAATAGACTTATTGATTAAGAATAGCACTTAAGAAAAGTTTATTTTATTACAAAAAAGCAATCTAATTTCAACGAAATAGATATTTCTTATCAAAACAAAAGACAATAAAGTAAAGCGATTTAAGGCCAGATTAATGGCCAAAGGATTTAGCCAAGTTTTAAATAAAGATTACAACAAAACCTTCACTCCTATAATTCGACTCAACACTCTTCGCCTTTTCCTTACAATTATTACAAAAGAGGACCTCGAATACTCTCATTTTGATATCAAAAATATATTCACTGAATTATACTTGAAAGAAGAAATCTATTTAGCACCCCTTTAAGGTGTTTATATTAGTTGTAGCTGTGTTCTATATACACTTTAGAGTCTTTATAAACTAAAGCAAGCTGATAGAGATTAGAACCTTCTTCTAAAAGGAGAATTAACCAAAATGGATTTCACATAAAGCCTTATAGATCCGTATCTATACATCAATTATTAGTATTAGCTAATTCTTCTAATATATATAAATAATATTGTTACTATTGTTATATACAAACGAGATATTCAATAGTTTTATTACAATCTTTTTGCTCGATTCAACACCAAAGACCTAGGGGAGATTAATAAGATTTTAGGAGTATACATTATTTGTATTAGATCAGAGAGAGTATTAATTATGAATCAAGAAAAGTATTTGAATATAATATTTATTCAATTCGGGATCTCTTATAATCAATATACCCCTAGAAAAATACCAATCTTGGATTACAACCAATTACAACTGATATTACTAAACGATAAACTCATTAATATAAATGAATACCAGTAAGTAATCGACAGTACAATTTATTCTATAGTTTACACTAGACTGAATATCGTATTCGGTTTTGGGAGATTAGTATAAGCTATGTTTAACTCTACTAAACACTATAATACTATATTCAAAAACCTTATGAGATATTTGAGATCGATTATCAAACAGAAGCTACATTTTGGATCTGGGGGAGTTCAATCAGATATTTGTAAAGAATATGACTTCCCACAATGTATTATCAAAGTATACATCGATGCAAATTGGGCAAGCGATAGAACCAATCAAAAAAGTATCTCTAGTAGGGTAGTAATGTTCTATAATAAACTAATCTTATAGGCAAGCAAGAAATAGACATTTGTAGTTATATCTAGTATAGAAGCTGAGTACATTTCTATGACTATATTTATTAAACAAGAATAATAGATAACTCAACTCTTGAAAGACTTAAAGCAACCAAAGTATATCGGGAACAATAGTGTAGTTCAAATGTTTGGAGATAATTAAGGAGTGTTAATATTAACTAAGAATCTATATCTATATAAGCGATCAAAGCATATTGATATATATCATTACTTCATTCGAGATCTCACAGAAAAACATTTAGTCAATATTAGCTATATCAATACAAGTGATATAGCTATAGATAGATTAATAAAATTATGTATAAGGGTAATATTTGAGAGATTTAAGAACATACTAGAGCTTCAAAGCTAACTATTGAAGTTGAGAGAGTAAGCTTTCTAAGGGAGTATTGGAAGTAGTGGTACATGCACTTAGCTACTATGTATATATCACTTCCATTTTATAGTTAGATTTTACCTTAGTACGATTAATCTACATAGTCAATATTACATGCATTCCACTAGCCTGCTTCTTCATTGTAAACACGATTTCAATTAAAAGAATAAGAAGGAATAAGAGTGAATAAGGCAGCAAAAGATATATATTAAAGATTTGTATATTATTCTATACTACTCAAACTCGAGTTAATTCATTTTATAAAGAGTGCTAGAATTAATATAATACATTGTATCTTATAAAATATAGTATAGGATCTTTATTTTCTATAGAGAGGTAGATGGTTCAATTTGGATGATAAAAAATTTTATTAAAAAAAAATTAAAAAGCTAAAAAAGAAGCATAAATAAGAAGAAAATAAAGCATTATTATTAATATTAAAAAGAAATCCTTTATTATACAAAATAAGAAATGCTATTATGCTGCAGGTATTAGATTCGAAAAAGGATATTGAATACAATTTAAAAAATCAAAAAAAGAATAGATTAGATGAAGAGGTATTCTTAATACCATATATTATACCAGAAAAAGAATGGCATTGATTAAATATTATTCAAAAAGAAACACAATCCACAATCCCTTTACAACTTGAGCAAGATACTAGATATATAAATAAATTTTGAAAGGGATATAAAACTGCAGAGTAAAAGGAATTCCTAATACAAAATAGAATCATTTTTTTAGTAGATTTACTAGAGTTTGAATCCTATTTAAAGAATTTTAACCTGCTAAAGGATATATATTTTTTGTATCACAAAAAATCATTATCAAAGAAAGACTTGAATGACCTCGAATAGAAATCAAAGGATTTTATACAAATGTTTTAAGAGTTATATTATTAGAGTAAAAAAAATCAAATAAAAGTATACAAAATCAATTAGTATTTTTTGTTTTATTTAGGTATGAAAATTCAATCTTTTAATTTTTACTTGTATATAAGTAAAATTTCTAATGTAGAATAGCAATGCAAATTAGAGATTTAGGTTTAGGTTGGGTGTTTTGGGTATGGCTAATAGAAAGATATATTGGTATTTGTAAAGGTATAATTGTTAATATGGTGGATATGGATAAGACTTTATCAAATCGATTGATATAAATGGAATATATGAATTATTTACTAGAATTCAAGAGTTAATATGGGTAGAAGAAGAGTGAGTTGGAGTATGAATTAGAGTTCTTAATAACATTTAGGGCCTTTCTTGATACAAAACTAATTTATATATAATTAAATCTTATTAAATAGTATTTTAGAGGGGAGGATTTGAAATAATAACTGATCAATAAAGTTTTTATAAAGTTTTTTAAAAAAGCAAAAATCGATATTGAGATAATAATAGAAACAATAATTAAATAAAGCATTTTGATAAAGAATTGTAATGATTTATATATGAGGTGGTGTTTAGAAAGAGAAATTAGAAAACGATATGGGAGAGTATAAATTATTATATAAAACTATGATTGAGAAGAGTTTGTAATAGTATAGGAGTTTTGTTGTGTATGGAGGTATAGAAAATGGGTATTTCTAATGGTTGATGGTTTTGTTAATAAAAGATTGAATAGATTGAAAACAATAAAATTGAAAGAAATAAGAGATGTGATTAAAAGAATAAATATAATAAAAAATTGTAAAAGTTGTTGGGATGGGTTTGTGGCTTTGATTTTATGGAATGAGCTTTATATTGAATAGCAAATTAAGAATATCTTATATTGGAATAATATTATTTTTATAATTATTTATAATTGAATTTAAAAGTATTTAACTTTATAAATATATTTTCATTCTTTTTATTAAAATTCAATAATAAACGGGTTGCAAAAAGTGTCGATTTTATTTGTCAATAACAAATTAAACTATTTGTTATTAACGAATAAATATATCAATATTGTAATATACACAATAAAAATTTGTATGGGGATTTATATTGAATTTCTTTTCGTTTGGAATATTAATTTTTCCATTACAGGGTTGGTATTCCAAGGGGTTTACTGACTCCACGAGTTTCACTCTTCGGGATCTATCAACTTCACTGGGAATGTCGGACTCAGACGCGTTACGAATTCTATCCAACTGGGTTACGTTTCATTGTTCTTGGAGTCAGTTGGACAAATGCCCTCTTTCGTATGGCTGGGTCTCACTATTAATTAAGTCCGATGACTATAGTAGAATTGTCATTAGGCTGCGCAAAGATCCTATATACAGACTTCTTTATTATTCGAATCTATAATAGATTATTAATAAAACATATATTGAAATGAGGAAGTTGAATTGAGATAAAAGTGAGCCACATACTAATATAGACTACGCACTAATAAACCACGTTATAAAATTTCATTAAATTCTATTCATAAATAAAAAAGTTTTCTTATTTATTTAAATTTTCTGTTAAAATAGAAGTGGTAAGACAGTGGTTGCATGTATTAATGACTATGTAGATTGAGTTGATTAGACTAAAGAGTTAGACTACAAAGTGGAAGATATATATATATATAACGTGGTTTATCAGTGCGTGGCCTATATCAGTGTGTGGCCCACTTTCACTTCAATTTACATTTTCAAATTCATATTTTTCAACAATCATTGGATCAATTGATTAAAGTTATTATAAATCTAATAATCTAGGATCTATTATATCATTTTTATAAATTCTTGTATTATAACCTGTCTTTCCATATTTGTTATAGTATCGATTAGAGGATACCTTTGTATTAGAATTTCCTCCATTTTGATGCCTATTATATCGAATTTGGATATCAATCTTTTGTTGAGATAATATATCTATAGTTTCCTATTTAGTAAATACTTCTCCTTGATGTAGTTAGATTTTTTTTATATGTCAATGTTTATTTAATACCTTATTTGCTTTTCGAAATATACAAATCTCTATATTCAAAAATATATTCTTATACATTAGTCTCTTTATACTCTTAGCTAAAACTAATATAATCTCAAATAAAGATATAGAAAAGCTTGATTGATAATAAGTTATTTGAGATTTAATTAATATTGATTGAAAGAATACTTCTATAGAATTATAAAGTGTTTAAGAGATCTAGGGATTTGAATTGAGAAGAGGAAGAGTAAATATATGAATTCTAATATCTAACTTAGAAAGCATTATTTCAGAATCAAATAAAACTAATCCTGCTTCTCAAAACCCTGATTTCATATTCTAATTTATAATTGATTATTAATATACAGCTTTAAAAACTATAAAGAATTCAATCTTTGAGATATAATTAATATATACCCTTATAAATCCCTCAATTTGTATACTATACTCTCATTTTAAGATACTAAAATATCCAATATTAAGAGGCTAGATTAAATGACTTAAATATAATAATAAATATATACATTTAATATTATTCTCCTTATAATAGTTCTAAAATAATAGTGATTTATAACTCTTATACCTATCCAGCACTAGTATTCTATATTTATCCTTAGTTCGATTTCTTATATATTTATCAAAATGTTTTAACCATTCTAATCCTATCTTATTATTTGTTCACTCATTGCTTATAGGTTTAATAGCCCAATCTACAAAAAGATCAATTTCTGTATACCAATTGGAAAAATACATTTGTCCTTGAACTATCAGAAATAGAGATATAGTGTCCCTCTCACTATTGCCACATATAATCACTGTTGCCCATTCTCAATTACTTAGCTGTATAACTTTGCTTTTATTGCATCTTTTAGCATTAGTAACAATTATACTAGTACTTATAATACTTATTATAAAGCTTGTTTTATTAAAGTTCTATAAATCATAATCGAGAATACTATATTTCGTTTATATATTCGATATAAATCGGAATTAGTTTTCAATAAATATAGAATCTTTACAAAAAGCTTTTTGAAAGTCATAAACACATTTAAAATATATCTTTAGCTTTATATAACATTTTATAAATCAATAAACCCAAAGCTTTCCAACTCTTTTTATACCTCGAGATTCAAAAATATAATTTGTCATATCTTCCACCCCCTTTTGTTTAGATACAAAACCTTTCAAATCCATATCAATTATATACTGAATAATAATTTCCTCTTCTAATTCCAAAAGATTTTGAGATTTAGATTGAATTTCTATACAAAAAGGCATACTATCAATTCTATATCATAATGTTGATCATAAGATATTGTATAATATTACAGCCTTTCGAGTACTTAGTTTTTTATCTTTCTGAATAGTTGTGATAGCGAGTAATATACAGGCTTCTTTATTATTCAAATTTATTGTGGATTGTTGATAAAACGCGTATTGAAATGAGGGAGTTGAATTGAGGTGAAAGTAGGCCACGCACTGATAAACCACGTTATGTGTACGTGCCATAACTCACGTGATATGTCGCGTGACATATATCCTATATTTCCAACATTTTATATAATTCTATTCTATTCTATTTTATTATAAATTAATTTTATAGTATGAAATCATATTATATATATAACGTGGTTTAACACCGAGTGGAATATATCACCGAGCGGGCCACTTAAAAATACATACAAAATTCGTCTTTGTGTAACCGTGCACTTTATTTATTTATTAATATAATATAATTTTTTTTT
>PQXN01000419.1:0-23118 GCA_004786275.1 Botryotinia convoluta
TGGTGGGGGTTTGGGGAGGTTTAGGGGAGGGGTGGGGGTGGGGGTGATGGTTTGAGGGTTTGATGGTTTGGTTGGGTCAATGGGGAGTGGCGACAGGGAGGGGCAACGGGAGAGGGAAGAGAAGGAAGAGGGGGGTTTGTTGATAGGATGGGATGTGGTAGATTGTGATGAATTGTGATGGGATGGGATGGGATAGGTTGATATGTGGATAAGGATGATCGACGATTTTAGCCGCGCGCGGAATAAGGAACGGCTTGTTTCTAGAAGGTTGAGAGTGGGGTGACGGGGGTGGTCTCTTATGGTTAGGTGACGAATTTATCTTTGTTTGCATAGGGTTGTGAAAATTGTAGTTTGTTTGTTGGGGGAACTGACGTATTCTAGTAGGTGGTTGATGGATTTAGACTTGTTTGTCTATTTGAAAGGGGGAGAGAGTCGCTTATATTTTCTATTTTTTTTCTATACTTGGGCGAGATTGGTATATCTATGTTTAATTAGACGTCTGCTCTTCGGTTAGATATATTCTTCTTTCTCACTTCATGCAATAATATATTTTGCGAAATAAAATCTCCTCTATTTGTAGTTGGTGGATGAGTATTTAGAATATCGTACTCATTCCAATTAATTTAATGTTATTTTCAGTTTCTTTTCGTACTGTATTTGGTTCTTTTCTTTCATGATATGATATGATACCATCATTTGAGAAGTGAGATGTTTATCAAAGGATCTGGGAATGATTCTTATCTGCAGACTCTCAAGTGCCTGTGAGAGTAAGAATCTAAATATGAGAATTGGATATCGAGAGGTGCGCAATATTGTTGATTTAATATATGTTCTGAATTCTTGATACTGGGCAGATGATTAGGTGATGACCATATGTAGAGAGATGCTGGATCATAGTGTAGGTGCCTGGGTAGTTACTGTCATCCAGGAATTCTATGGTTGTTACTTCTCATTTTTTGCTAGGAGAAATTGTTGGTTTGTAATATGTTATTTGTTGTTTGTTCTTTTCCTTCAGCATAGGTGTTTTCATACTTTTCGGACAGGAGAGGGAGGGATTGACTTGAGATTATTTCCATCAGAACACATGAAATTTCACTACACTATCTTGTATCATCATCAACCTCATCATCACACTTCATTTTACCACCTCACATCAAGCACCCAATCAAACTTCCAACCATGGCAGAAAACTAGAACGAAGCTACTTCACCCGAGTTGATGGATCTAGATAGTTTATTAGCTCGTCAATCAAGTAAGTACACTTCTTGAGATTCTACCTGCTGGATTGTATGGAGGTTCTTTTGTGGTTTATTTCTAAGTTGAATTAAATAAGAGAAAAGTGTGCGAAATGATTTGGATGTACAATGTGTAACTCGTCATGTGTTCTTTCATCTTTCTAATATAATGTTTACTTCGCAGTTGCACCCGATTTATCATACGAGTACAATCTTTCGCTATTTTCTCCCCCATCAAACTTTCTAACAACCAACAACTCGAACTCTCCCGCACAAAGTTCCTTCATCCCCGCCCCACGAATCGATCCCCCTTTCACATACCGACGCCAAAACCCTCCAATCCTCAAACGGACCCTCACCACACAAAATAATCCGATCCTCCACAGACCATCAACTCGCCGATCTTACAGCACCGAAAATCCCGTAGCTCCTGCGCTGTTTTACCCATTGGGTTCTCGGGGGATATTCACCCATTATTGCCGATGATGCAATATCTTCATCGAGATAGTCTAGATGAGTTTAAGAGGATTGTTGATGCGATAAAAGAGAAGGATGTAAGGAGGGGATATGTGCAGATGGGAAATCATCCGCGGAGGGGAATTGCGTTTAGGGAGTTTGTGGTGAGGTGGAGGTGGAGGTTAGGAGGTTTTATCATGATGTGGAAGATTTTAGGATTTGGATGGTTAATCTCTGGACAGAGGAGGAGGAAGGGGGAGTAGATTGAGGGGTTGAGTAGGTATTATATGGTGGTGAGTGGCTTTGATAGGTATTAGTTAGTGATTGAGTTTGGATTTTGGAGTTGGAGATTATGGTTCTGGCGTGGATGTGAGAAATTGCTGATGGCTTTAAATGGGCAATTCTGGAAGATTCAAGTCTTTAAGATTATGTATTTCTTTGGGGTTTCAAATATTCTTGTGTTACTCGGGGTTGTTTGTCTGTTGAGATTTCCTTTCATTGTAATCTCTTGGTTCATTAGATCGTCTAAATCCTTGGATATTTTGATCCATTTGAAAGATATTCAGCATATCAATTCCTCAGTTTCTCAATATCTTTACTCGAGCATCGCAAAATGAGATAACCTGTCAAAAGATCTCCAGCTAGGCTACCACACCGAAGTCCACGATCTCACTGTGGAATGAGTACTTACGGTGGTATCCTTCTTCTCGATCCCATGCAATAGTACAGCAATAAGACTTGAGTTGGCAGTATTAATATAGTATTAATCTCTTACTTCAAAGTCTTTAAATATCTCTCTACTTTCCTTCTCTGTATCGAACTTTAAGAAAACATTCTACTTCGTTCATTTCAGCAGCATCCAACAGTATCCGCGTCTAATATTCCACTACATCAAATTTTTCGCAGATTAGCAACATCCATCCGAAGCATTTCACAATGCAGAACAACACGAATAATTGGCCCCTTAGCGCTCATCCAAACCGTATTACTATGAACTCCTATTATCAGAACGAGCAAGTAACTCCATCTCTCCCAAGAACCAGACCATCATCGTCCTGGTCCTCATCTTCCTCCATCTCACCATCCAGATCTCAACCTCCATCACCTAGGAGAGCACGATCCTCCACCCCCTCTCCCCCCACCCTCCTCACCACCCGCCAAAAAGACGAAGAATACTTCTACCAAGAAACCCACAACAAAATCCTCTCTCAGATAAACGAGCGCGCAAGCGGTATCCCCAATCCAGACAGCAATAATATCGGTATCGCCACAGGAGAAGAGTTAAGAAGACAAAATCTCATCTTGAAAGCGCTTGATACATTCTCCTCACAGGAAGTCATGAAAATCGGAATCTTCCTGAGTCGGAATCGCTTGGTTAGATTGTGGTTGCAGAATCTGCTGGATGATGCGGAGGAGATGAAGAGGAGAGAGGGGAAGGTGGTGATGTATAGGTGGAGGGATGTGGTGGGGGAGTTGGTGGTGGGGAATAGGATTGTGAGGGGGTTGTTGACGGGGTTGTTGTTGAAGGAAGGGGTGAACGGGAGATGGGAGGTGAGGAAGTTTCTGGCTGGGGGTGTGGCGGAACGTGTGGAGTCGTTTGGTGGTGAGATGAGGGGGGTTGGTTATTAGCATGGGGTGGGAATTTTGGGAGAAGACTTGGGAGAGGGGTGGGATAAGAGCGATTTCACGTACGAAAGGGTGATACATCGATGACAGTCTTCAAGTAGACTGAACATCTAAACTGACAATTTCATCTAAGCGAATCAAGTTGATAGCTTTTGCTCTTCGATATATTGCGACCTACAATGTGATTTTATCTACTAGTCGTGCTTATCTAAATATGCAAATAAGATGTCCTACATATACATTATTAATTCCATGAACGAGGAGATATTTCAAAGGTGAGTATCAAAGGTGAAGTTTATTCCCATTCGGTCTAGCTCGCCGCTAGCCATCGAGCCCAAAAGGTATTCCTGTCGCGCTTTCTCAACCGTTTCGACCCTTCTTTTTTCATGACATCCTTCTGGAAAGCAGAGCCAAGATGGTGTGTACTCGCAGGTGATCTAGTTGAAAGTATTTGCTAACAGTCAACCACAGTTTCCTATACCACCAGAACAAGAACTTCCAAACATGACAAGTCTATGCAGCGATGGCGCTGAACCCAAGTCTAGCTCGCCATTCACCGATCCTGAGGCTGGCCATGTCAATTCCAATCTTGGTCAGTAAGATTTCTTGAGCTTCTAATTAAAGCAATTGCTAAATATATAACTAGTGGGCCATCCTGGACGTCAACTTGGCAGAAACATTGCAAAACTTATCAAGGGCAACAAACTCGACATGGACGATATCCAAAACGGTCTCCATGAAATTGAAGAGAGAGAGAAAGAGGCACAAGAAGTTCTGCTCCCAGCCGTTGACAATCTTCCAGTTTATAAAGCTCAACGAATCATCATAGAAATCCTTGAGAAGAATTTCGTCGTCAGGGAATGGTTTGGAGATTACTGGGGCCTGAAATGATGGAGAGTGGAACCGGTAAAGAGCTGGATCATACTAAATGTGTCAACTGGGTCAAGCAATGCCATCTTTCAAGTCTCAAAAGCATGATCAGATGCTTGATTGTTGACAACGGTTTCATCGAGGAATGTTTGAAGAAGAAGTTGTTGATTGAACATGAGGATGGCACTTTCACGACTAGCTACTTCAGCCAGAATTCTCTCGCCACTGTCTGAGTCTGAACAAGATCTTGCACCTGCTCTAACAAATTGATATTCGTTATTGGATTGCGGAAGGCTCCTGGTGATGATCAGAAAGGAGAATCACAAAGATAGGCCTGGCAGTTATATAAAGAATGTACCACAATTGCCTACATCTACAAAACAGCTCTACGTCCATGACCTTCATATTACAACTTAATGTGTTGAATATAATGCTGAGTTTAGTGACAAAATTGAAGTGAAAATTAAAAGTGTGATAATTGCTAACAGCGTCCGGGATGGATATGTCTTATAGTGTAGTGAATATAGTATGAGAGTCTATATGTAGCATGGAGGATATTATGATTTGCGGGTTGAAGAGAGAAGTTAGCAGTACACAGAGGTAATATACATTGCCATCACTTTGACTCGACTATTTCAGTTTGTGTGCGTGCATGCATGGGTATTCAATTTAGAACTTGGCCAAGAAAAAGTGAATTCTGTTGTTCCGCTCCGTGAACGCGATTTGGTACATCTGATTCCATGATCTGATACTAGATCCCCTGTGTAGAATCCCAAAGTGATGGATGGTTGAATAATAACGCTATACTGCCAGCCAGCTAACTAGCTAGTAGATCCTTTTTCCTTTTAACCCATACCCCCCCTCTCCCATATCTAATCTCCTGCTAAACCTAGAGTAAGATACATCATATCTTATCTAATTGTCTCTTTTCTTACTCTTTACCAGTAAAGGCATCTCCTCTAAAACCATAGATCCAGCTCGGGAAATCGAAGAAGTCGAGGAATCCGAAAGACGAGATTGAGAATGAGATTGTGATTGAAATTGAGAAGAGGAGGCGGGAGCGAGTTTTAGGGGAGAGATTTCGGGGGTGAGGATTGAGTGTTGGAGAATAGAGGGTGTGGGTTTGCTTGGAGGTTTGCTTGGAAGGTGAGGGGTGAGCTCGGTGGAGACTGCAGGGTTGGAGTTAGTTTTGGTTTTGGGGTTGGAGTTGGTGTCTATGATTATGATTGTTACGATTGAGAGATAAGTAGATTGTTTGTAGGGAATCTATACATGAGAAGGAGAAGAAAACAGAAAATATCATACCTGAAGAAGAAACCCCGGGAGTCTCGGAAGAAATCAAAAATCCATCGTCTATCTTACACTCAGAAGTCGCAGTGACAGGCGTCGGCGTCTCCGGGAGAGGAATCTTCGCTGCGAGTTTAAGTTTCTCGACGGAGGATGTTGGATTTGGGACGGGTGTTTCTGGAAGAGGGACTTCGGTGGCTGGTTTTGGGGTTGACATTGCGGTTGGGGTTGGGGTGGAGGGGAGGGGAATCTGTGATGGTGTGATGGGTTTGGAGACTTCAGCTTCGGCTGCGGCTGTGGTGATGTGATTGTTGTTAGTATTTTGTGGATGGAGATGTAAATTAGTAAAGGCTATTCTTGGGAGATTACATACCAGAGCGCGATTGCGGAGTACTTGGAGTATCCATAACTGCGGATTGATCACCGTAACGTTTATTAAGTGATGTGATGTGAGATTAAGTTGTAAAGTAAGATTCTCAGGAATTAAGACGGGGAACCGAGAACTTATGTATGGGATTTTTTTTTGGAATTACGTTTGAGATTGTACAATCAAGAAGTTACACAAGCAAGCACTTATAGATTGTGAGAAACAAACTTGTTAGAAGCAAGTTGTTTGCAGATACTAGTGTAGGTTTCACTGATATTATTCACTTTTGTTCTAGGAATCCGCTCAGGATGTGGTTAAAAATATGTAGATATGTAGCATAGAGACAGATGATAGAAAGCATTGTGTCTGAGTAGCTCTAAGTGCATTATTAGATGACATATATTTGTTCATATGATAAAAAAAAGTAAGCTCGTCTCATCAGTAATATGATAGTCAAACAGTCACACAACCCATGAAACCAGTCCCATCATCTTCATTTCGCAAATTCCCTATATCCTACTTTCTATTCCAACCCTCCCTAGAGCCCTGTTGTGATTAGACAGTACTCTAATCCGTCATTATTCACCAAGTTTCTTATCCAATTTTCACCTCATCTCCTGCAAAGATTTCGTGTCCTCTCAACGAACGTACTAGGAAGTAGGAATGATGAGGAAAATAATCTAAAATTTGCAAATACTGAGAAATTATCTATGATCCTTTTCGCTCAATGAAACGCGTATTGGAATGACTTTTTTAATATATCATGTCCCAAGCTCATTACTCGACCCCTAATTTCACCTCTTAAACGACTGGGCAAACACACCAAAATACCCTATGCTTTAATCTATATTTGTATTGTAATTCTTCCTGAAAATTGAAGTTACAGGAAGCTAGTACTATAGATAAGCTCTGCGAAGTGCTAGCCCCTCGCTAGCTACATTAACACCCTCATACGCAGTCATATAATCAATAACCCAATAACAATTTAACGATAAAGGAAACAAATTAAAATACATCAGGATTGAGTGATAACAATCCCGAGAAGAAACAGAAATCTAATTGTAATTGCCAAACAAAACAGAAACATCGGCAAAAGAGTAAAGAAATCTAATAGGTAAAACAAAGTGGGAGGACATCCAGTATAGTACTACTGTCCCTTTTCGACGATTTTTTCAAGAATCAGCTTTCTTCGTGGCCTTTGTTCTGAGCTTCATCATGAAGTACACCAATCCATAGATACCGACAACGAACGCCACAACAATACCGGCATTTCTCCATCCATAGGATTTTTCCGCGAGATTCAGGGACTTTAAATAATCCCCACCGTGAGTGTATTGGTATACCCGACAATCAGCGGTAGCTTCTGGATTCAAGATGTTAATTCCTGGCCCCATGCCACGCTGATAGATATCAAGATACTCGCCGCATGTTTGATTTGGAGAAGGGTCAAAGATAGCGAGTTCGTCAGTTGTACACTGAACAGTCTTGTCCCAAGATGTGAATATGAGAAGGGAGCTCATGAGGTAATTGTAAGGGTCGAGGTAGTATAACCTGCAGGTGAAAGCTGTTAGATCCTGTACAAGTGAAGATTATCAATACAAGAATAAATATAAAGCTTACCAGTATTTCCAGAAAGGTTCAATTTGGCTGTATGGTACCATGACACCGCAGAACGAAACCAGAGTTGTAATGACTAATGGGTTGACAAGTGATGCAAAGACAGCGTTGGGGGCGTAAGCGGCAATCGGCTGTCTGATAGCAGTATATAAAAGTTCATACATTATCTGAGTTCATGTTAGTCCACAGTAGTATAGACAAAGAGGGCTGGGCCAGAAAAGACTTACCACAACGAAGAACACACTTCCAGCGGAGTTTGCTCCAGAGGGAAGACCAGCTGTGAAATACCAACAGACATAGTACAATAGGGCGCAGACAATTAAGTAAGGAAACTCCGAGACAATAAGCCCTGTAACAAAGGGAGCCCAATGGTACATCTTACTCGTAGATGTTGCGACGATCGATAAAAAGAGGCTGAAGCTGGGCAATAACACCTGGCGCCACAAAAATGAAGCTGAAAACAGTGAAAAGATTGCGCTGAAGATCTGTAAGATGATCTCCGATCATCCAAAAAGAAAAGCCGTTGAGGAGAGCTAGACTGACATGCATAGCAAACTTGTTGTTGAGGTATTCAGTGTTTCGAAAGAGTGAGACATTCATGCGATGTGTCACATGCTTAATCTGTGTCCACTGGGAAGCCGCAAACTCGTATCCATCAACATTATCTTCTACAGGCCTTGCGGCTGCTTCGCTGACCATAGTGTCCAATGTCTGAGAGAGCTTCTCGTATTCTGGCGATTACAACCAGACTTAGTTCCAATCCCGACTTTTATCCGAATTTCCCAGCCCTGATACAACATCGATCATGTGCTCTGCTGGATTGGCTTCTGGAGGACAAGGTTCTCCATGGCGTGCGAAGTAATCTTTCAACGTGCTAGCGTTTTCACCGACATCACCAAAGTAGACAGTCTTACCACCTTTCGCAAGTAACAGAAGGGTGTCGAACTGTGCAAACAATTGCGCTGAGGGCTGATGAATAGTGACCAAGACAGCTTGTCCAGCTCTTGCAAGTTTTCGAAGAAAGCGGACAGTGTTGTAAGCAGATTGCCCGTCAAGGCCCGATGTGGGTTCGTCGAGAAAGATAAGGATGCTTGGTTTTGCTACCAACTCGACACCGATGGTAAGACGCTTGCGTTGTTCAACTGAAAGTCCAGCGCCAGGACGACCGACTAGTGTATGTTCAAGGTCATTTGATTCAAGGAGATCGATGATTGTGTCCACATATCGTAGCTTTTCCTCATCAGGTATATCGCGAGACTGGCGTAAAAGGGCTGAAAATTCAAGGGCCTCTCGAACAGTTGCCAAGGACTCATGAACATCTAGTTGTTCAACATAACCAGCAGAGCGTTGGAACGAGATGGGGATGGGCCAACCATCGACTAGTACAGATCCATGAATAGTGCCTTCCGTTTTGCACTGTGCCAAGACATCCAGAAGAGTTGTCTTACCCGCACCAGAAGAGCCCATTGGAGCTCCAAGCATGCCAGGCTTAACATATCCTTGAACGTTATCAAGAAGAACTCGGTCACCACTAGTGGTTTTGACAGTGTAGGTCAGATTCTTCCATGTAAAAATGCTCTTGTTGCGGATAAGATCTTTGTTGACGCTCCCACTAGGCGTGTCAGTTCCAGAGACGGACCCAGACTCAGGCAGAGGCTTTTCAAGAGCTTGTGTCTCCTCATCTTTAGGTTGTAACAGATGCTTCGACTTTTGCTGTTGTTCTCGAGGCACGAGAAGACTCCGGCCACCTTCTCCTAGAAGTTTCCATTTGGAAGTAAAGAATATCGTAAGCCCAACAAAGAGTACCCACCATGCGCAGACGATGCCAAAGTTGCGCCATAGGTGACTATGACTGAAGGACATAGATGCAATATATTCATCACCTGTGACGCTCGTGGCTCCAGTGACTGCTCCCCCAACACCAATACATGACTGTCCACCCTCACCAGATGCATATCCAGGACCATTTGGAATGAGGTAAGGGCCAACACAATCCAATTGTTGCCCATGGAACTCATTGCCAAGAAGAGATTCGAAACCGTACGCCATAGGGTTAATCCAGTAGATCCAAACGAACCACGGATGCATGTCAGGCTTAGTAATCATGTAGCCCATATATGAGAAGAGGCCGACTGTTGTAAGACCTGAGACTTTGGTTGCAGCATCAAAGGTAGGGAAAGCGGCGCCGATAAACCGGAAGAGAGATGTCATGGACATGGCAGTCATAAAATTGACGACCAAGCAGGTAAAGAATGCACCAGCTGTTGTCTTCAGACCAACCATGAAGTAGAAAACAATACCAAAGTGAGTGACCTGAAACAGTAGAATAGGAAAGTCGGCAATAATTTGGGCAATGCAAACAGCTGCGGGGTGATATAGAGCGAAAGCACAATGCTTAGCCAAGATAGGTCTGCTTGTGAACGAATCTGTGACTTCCGAAAGAGGTATAAGAGCGTTGTATAGGATCGAAAAGAATAGGGCACCACCCTTGAGGAAGAGGCCTGCTGAATTGTCTGGAGCGGCATAGAAGAGTGAGCTACCAACCAGTGCTTGAATAACTGTGGCGCCTTGCTTCATAATGAGTGTTGACTTATCACCCCACATAATCTGGTACTGCCTGGTGACAGCAGCCTTGATCTGGGTAATAAAGTCGGTAGTAACTGGAGAATTTTCGGACACTCCTTTGTGCTTCTCAAGGCGTACCATATCTTTGAACACTGATGTATTTTCCTTGGCTTCTTCACTTGTCACATAACTTTGGCACTCTTCCAACATCTGAGATTTGATGTCCGATTGGTCGTACGCGGCACGGACCTCATCGGCTGTACGTGGAAAGGATTTCTCAAAGCCAGGAGCAATGCGACGTTCGGTGGGTACAGTCACACCGGTCAGAAAATCTGACCGATTAGAACCAGAATCCCGAATGAATCCCAAGCTTTCCATGAAAGGAACAGCATCATTCTGTTTTCCGTAAAAGATTTGTTTGCCCTCGTCAAGGACAAGGACTTTGTCGAAATGTTCGTAGATACCGTTGCCGGCCTGATAAAGAGTGACAATGGTTGTGAGCCCCAGGACGTCAGTCATGACTCGAATTGCCTTGATCCAATCTAGAGCTGTGCTAGCGTTAATTCCTCTTGTTGAGTTATCCCAGCAGAAAACACTGGCTCGAGTTGTTAAGCATTCAATGATTGACACACGCTTCCGTTCTCCTCCAGAAACACCTCTGGTGAAGGCGTCACCAACTTTTGTAGAGGCAGTGTGAGAGATGCCCACTGAACGTAGGAGAAAATCCTTGTTAAACTGGGCGTACTCCTCGGCTGTCTTGATACCAGGCGGCAAGTGATAGGGTGTCTTCATGCGAGCGGCAAAGATGATGGTATCCTCGACTGAGAGAGTGGGAAACATGATTTCCTCTTCGTTGTTCATGATGATCTGGCCACGATATTGTTCAGCTTCATTAGCTGACATGTTCCCAAAGCTAACATCTCCTGTGATCCCTTCGTAACCTAGTCGGTTATTCGAGAGTACGTTGAGCAATGTCGTGCAACCTGAACCAGGCCGTCCAAGAACAAGCATCATCTCGCCTGGCTTGACGCAGCCAGACGAGTTGTCGATGATCATTTGCATTGGAGTTTCTTTGGCTGTCTTGTGGAACGGATACATCTGGGAGAGAACATTTTCATTAAATGTGGCGTCGCTGCTGATGCCCTTAACGGTGAGGTTTTGCCAGGTTACACCAAGCTTTCTAGGAAGCTGTCCACCTTCTTCGTCTCGGTCTTCGATTTCTTGTACTTCTGATGCCATGTGCCGTGTCCTTTCATTCCGTGACATGACTCTTATTGCTCCCATATCCTCAACTTTGGTAATATTAAATGTTCCATCCTCGAAACTGGGCTCGCTTTCCATCATTGACGAATTGGACATCAGTCAAAGGTGAAAGACTGTAATTGGAAAGAGATAATATGATTTAGGTGGGTTTGTGTACAAGAGTTTCACAAGCTGGCCACATGCTGAACACATATATAGCGAAGATAATGTGGAATTAGAAATCTTAATCTTACAAACATATCGGCTCTTTGATACGGACGTACTATGATAAACGGGAATATTAGAGAACCTTCCGTAGGTGAAAACGGATGGCTATTACAGTATTGCATTTTCGTATTATCCAGACCCAATATATGTGGGGTGGAATAATTAAGTACGTTAAAAGCTTCAGGGCAGTCAAAACCCCCCGCAGCCAATGAGAAGTACTTTAATGATTTTTAAAGCCCCACTAGGAACATTGATACGTACTCTAATGCTATCAGAGCATGAAGATCAGTGAGCCTCGAAACTTCATTTCTGTAGAAAAGCACAACGGAGAGAACACCGAACGCTTACGTTAGTCAAGTAGTGGAACGTTCGAATAATCATTCCCCGGCGTGGACTAAACAATGCTCCGTCTTGAACCATCATATATTCGTACCAGTCAACCTTGTTTGCTTTTTCTTATCAAGCAGCAGATCAAAAATTCCGTCTCGGATGGATATGTCACCGCGCCCGTCTGTCCTTCCAGAATGACACTTTCGCAGATGGAGTTCTCTCAAGAGAAACGTGTCAAATCCGCCTATGCGGTTTTAAATTGCGTTTGAACAAAGGAATTTGCACGATGGCCAGTAGACTTTCAGCTCTCCAGATCGTCGACTCTAGCATTTTACCTTGTAAATGAACTCTGGTACTCCCACTCAAATTGTTTTTTTGAATTGGCGCCATGAGACATTCCTAAATCAGTTTGTTTGTTCTTGACTTGCTCTTTTCAATTGTCGCTTCATTGCGTCTTGGAAGCAAAGGTTACGCAATTTTTGTTGATTTAGAAGACGAAATCACGTACAATTTTGGGGTACGGCAGTTCTTGATTGATCCTTTCACAACCAAAGGTCTTGGATAAGTCCGACAGGTATTCGAGAAATGGCCCTTTGTGTGCTGGCCGCTTGGGGTGAGCTCTCAAGAGACACTTTGAATAGAATCTGGGCAATCCTCTTTGCCCCTTTTCCAATTTTGTTCAGGATATGGGTCCACATCACCACGCATTCTCGATAGCTGGCAGATTTGCTACAGAATCGGGTTGAATCCTATTAAGACGTCCTCCACGAACATCAACATAGGAAAACCTGTAGCTACAAAATTCCAGATGAAGACTGTCCCTGTGGCTGTCCACATACACAATATTAAATCACTCTTCCGGTCTAGCATCCTACTATAGACAGTCAACCTGAATGCAGCTCATCTTCCCACACAATGTAGCAGCCTCCAAGGTCCAGTCGTGGTAGACAAAGGAGTCGACTTGAGGGTATGCTGCCAAGCTGTCGGGTGTGCCTATTCTTGCCCTTGAGCAGATTTTCGCCTCTTGAGGATAACGTTTGCAATTCTCCCGTCCTTGTTATTCGTGATGTAAACAAATATGAGAGACATTTTTGGGGGGAGAAGTGAGTCCTCTTTGACAGAAAGATCAGAACCCATTCGCCCACAAAAATCTGACAGAGTGAGGGTAGACAATATTTCTTGTCACGAAAGATTTGATATCAGTTTCGTGAACCTATCAGAGAATGGTGAACCATATACACAGAGTAAGTAGGTACGTACGCGTAAGATGAGAGATCGCAATCCGTGAATGTCTGAATTTGCCATGCAATTTGTGAAAATTCAGGTACAGATCCCTTTCTGAAATTTGCCATGTGGAAACCATGCACTGCATTCAATTATTGACCACACCCGGGCAATGAGAAGGGGCGCTGATGTCGTGTCACATCATATTCAGGCTTGACCTCTGACTACCAAAGATAAGCTTGCAAGCTAATACTCAGCAGGGAACTATATCTATGGAAGAAGGAGATCCATCACAGATCCATCACAGATCTATCATTTGGCAACCTTAGGATATAGTACATGCTCGAAACCTCCTTCTGGCATTACCATTGAGAAGGCACTAGCTCACCATTTCCACATCAGAGGGCAGCTTTACGAGCAGCCATTCATGTTAGTGACCAAAATCACGTGAATATGATATAAGAGTAAGCTTGCCAAAGAGGCGGTCGTGGTAAACATCGGAGCTGGTGGCACAATCACAATTTGAGCAATAAAGTCGGAGACGGAGAGCCGATCGCGAGCAAAGATTTTGAGGCCCCATAAAATCAATCTTAAAATTTAAGGTTTATGCACGGTCCCATAAAAAGATTAGGAATAAAGTTTTTAGCGGGACTAAAGATAGCCACAATCGGCTGCTCCCAAATATGATCACTAATCCATACGGACGTACACTCAAAACTCTCCGCGGAGGGTTTCGAGAGGCGTGACCCAGGGGTTTTGTGCATCTGTTTGTAAACATTTACTAAGTACTCTGTTGATTGTACGTATTCTGGACATTCATTGATCCACGGAAAATTTAACATGGGCGGTGCAGCGGTTCATCCATCACAAAGACGATTCTCGTGTGAGTGCTGTAGAAAATTAAGGCAAGATGTCAACGTTTATATGCGAACGATTCCAAATGTGTGCGGTGCACGCTTCTCGGCCTAGATTGCATTGTTGGACAACAAAAGAGAGTTGGAAGACTGCGACGAGCTGCAACTGCAGATGCTGAGGCACACAAACACCGAAAGAATCTAGGCTCAACTCTCAGGAATCAACAAGTTACACCAGCGAAGGTACACAACCATGTCGCAAATCCCACCACATCTCATGAAACTCCTTCGAATAAGGAAGGAAACCACCAGAATTGGGGCATAGACTTTCCAATGGACACTTCAATGGCTGCACTCGTTCCAACAGATAATGAAACTTATTTCGGAGCACAAGTATGGCCAGCTATTGATATAAACTCTTTTGATCAAAACTTCCTTACGTGGGATACTTCCAATGACCTTGATCGCAATTTATTCTTAGCCAACAACGATTCGACCTTCAGCAGCGCATCATCATCTGCTTCCCCGTTCAATACGCCCCCCTCGACAGCCTCATCGCCTGCTGGTAGCAATCATGGCGCCGAAGAAAATATCTCGGAGACGCTGCGCGCACCTCTAGTACGATCTATCACAACTTCAGATGCCATGGCTGAGCTTTCCAAAATCAACCTCGACTTGCACACCCGTATGGTTGCTGTGGAAGCGAATAGAGCGGCATTAGATTTCAACGGCATTGTTTATGAAAAAGGCCCACTGTTTATTGAAAACCTTACGCTGGCTCAATACCTGTTAAAGGCATCCCAAGACTTAAAACTTATATTGAGACGATTGTCAGCAGCCGGACGGCTCGCGGTATGTCGTATTCTACGCAAACAACAGAGACGAATTTACTGGAATCATTAACAATATCATCGCAAGCATACTTAGGGAAACCACGTAATCCAACATCGTTTTCCTCATCAAGTTCCTCCCCCGCTCCAGAAATATTGTTTGCACCTCTTGCTCTAACCATCACAAGTATTTTCACCCAACTCATTACACTCTGCGAGCTGAACATTGAGCTCATGAATACCCGCATTGAGCAAATTACTACAAACCCCGTTGTACAACTCCCAGGCCTCGCTTTAGGCAGCTTGCCTGTGTCAGAACCATGCATACAAGGAATGGTCTTCTGTGAGGTCATTGCACATATAATGGAGGGTATCGAGCAAGCTCTCGGCCTCAATTCGGTCCTTGGAGTGAGCGGAACTGGATTGCTATCCGCGAGACAAAAAGATGTGCTTTGGAGCGAGTTGGACGGAAGACCTGGAATTATTCCAGGGCATGGTGTCATGAGACTCACCAATGTACGGAAGGCATTTGGAAGACTTGCGGTGGTTCTAAGGCAAATTTCTATGGATCAATTGGTCATGTGCCATTGAAAATTATGTTTACAGGATTACACGTCGGTCGATACTGGTACAATGCGGGTTTTACGTTTGTTTGTTTTGTATTACTCCGGGGCGTCAAGAGAATGTCTACTGAATTATGGACAGAATGTCGCATGTTCTGCAATTAAAGTCCTTATTTTTGCTGCATCGGGGGAAACGGGGCGTTTTATTATGGACGACCTCCTTCGGTCCACCAACTTTGTAAATATATCCAGAATCAAAAAACAACCGGGGCCTGATAGCAGTGGATGAATAATGATACATAAGAGGTTAATTCTATGCCACAAAGCATATCTCAATCTCCAGAACAATGGCGACCTAATTGAGGAAGCTTGGAGATGAGCTTGTGTTCGAAGATCTGAATGATCCTGAAGATGCGCTCGTTCGTTTCCTTTCCGGATTCAGCGTTGTGATTTCCGCAATAAATGCATTCGTCATACCGGATCAAGTATTTTTGCGTGTGCAGCAAACAACACCAGTATAGAACATCTTATCTCTTGCCTTTTCGCTCCAATCTTTCACCCAAAAGGTGCGTTGTTATTACTATTATCATTATTCTTCTACAAAATAGTAATATCTTCCCTCCACAAATAATCGCATTCGCTAACAATAGTCCACAGAAAAAATATCATCAATCACATGAAGAAGATTCGCGTCTCATACATCATTATTGACGTTGGTTGGTGGAATTAGTTGGGCTCGCCCAGATTCCTTCTGGCCGCACTGATATGTTTCGTTTACTGAGAAACTACTAATAGATTACTAGAAGTACCTGTATAGTAGAAATCATATAGCAAACAGAATAGAATGTATAACCAATTAATAAAGTTTTTTATTTTTTATTTTTAAAAAAAGCTACAAGCCACAAGCCCAACAAGCAATAACCGAATCAAGAGAATAGCCAAACATTCCCTTCCACAAACAACATCAACACAACATTAACATAAATCACTAAACACAATCAGAAGTCCAAAATCGCGTCTACCCATCAAACTCCACGATAAACGAATGTAAATTATATTCTATCCATTCCCAATTCATTTATAATATATTTACTCTAAAAATACCATCCTCATCGAAATCATCATCCCTATCTCTAGCCCCCAATCCCCATATTCCCTCTAAGAAACTTTACAACGTAGCCATACCCAACGCCAAAAGACCCATAAAGAGCGCAGTAAGACTCATCTTATTAATACTCGCGGTCGACTTAGCGGTTGTAGAAGAAGTTGATTTTTCCGTCGCAGCTATTGTATCCCAAAAATTAACTTTCATTCACCTCACTCCCCTCTCTCTCTTTCAAAAACAAAAGCAAAAAAAATAAAAATAACTTACCATTCGAAACCGCAATTCCCATACTCTGACACTCAGCCATCAAAGTAGCATTCGCCTCCAACATCATAACCTGCATACCCGCCACACTAGCGGCTGCCTTAATATTTGCCTCCTTTGTCGAATTGCCCTTGGCAATCTTACTCAACTTCGTATCATCCATAGCTAGATCCGCGATTTTCTGAAGGGCAACCACCATTTTACATTCATCGGCCATGAAGACTGCGGGACAAGCTGCTTGTAATGTAGCATTTGATTGTAATGTTTGGAGTTTCTTAGCGGCATCTGAGGCTTTGAGTTCGATTTCTGCTACTTTGGTCATGTCATTGTTGACGGTGGCGGTAACCAGGGTTTCATTGGCGGCGAAGTCAACAAATTTTTGGAGAAGAAATTGTTGGGTGCATGATGAATTGGTCATAATTGCTGAATCAATGACAGCGCAGTCGGCCATGAGAGTGGTGTTGCTTTGAAGCTCCGTGAGTTTTACAGAAGCGGCGGAAGCTTGAGCTTGGAGAGAAGCAGCTCTTGTTGCGTTATCTGGTAGATATTAGTCTGACTGTCTTAGGGTTGATTTATAGAGAGCTGAGAAGATTGGTGAAATTCAGAGAATCTCAGAGTATAACGTACTTCCGGTGATAGCATCGACCTTGGTTTGATTGTTGGCCAACTGAACCAAGGCGTTCAACTTCAACATTTCTTTGCATGTCTGTGTCTCAGTAAGGGTTCCATTATAACCCTGAGCTGCCACAGCAGTGGAGAAAAGGAAAGAGACAAAAAGTGTTGAATATTGCATAATTGTTATGAAAAACGATAGAACCGGTCTAGATGAAAAAGAATAGAATATTAAACGGACCTGCCGGGAAGTTAAAATGTATAGAAGGAGTGAAAGAAGATATTATGAGTGTTAGAGTAAGAAGAAAAGAATGCTCGTGAGCGACATTCAATACTTATATGGACATTCGGTACTTCGCACACTAGATCAAATTCATTATCCCACATACATGAAGCCAATCGATGTTTCGGATGACAAGAAATCATGGACTATTGACTTGAAGTTGAGAACAGATGGATAATTGGGTTGGTTGTGATCATTTGAAAGCTCTCGAGCCCATGTATTGGAACAGATCATGCTTGGGAATGCAATAATCATCCTGTCTCGCTGACGAGTCTTCTATTTTTGAAATCAGACCAAAAACGGCTAGATTATCGAACTCGCCGACTTTTCAGACCTTCTTGCAGGCTTCCATACTATACCAATTTCTCTAACGTTATGTTTGCGAGATTTGTAACGCCACTCCTCTCAGTATGCCTTGCAAGTATTATGGGGTTATCTTGATTTAAGAAACGTGGGTGAAATTACGCGAAACATTCAGGTTGCAGATCTCCCGCTTTGATAAACCTCAATTGGTGAACATTTGTTGTTTCAAAGTATCGACAAAGTGTCAATGCGGCTATGATGAAAAGGGACACTTGCCATTGGGTATCTATTTAGTATATTGAACATGCAAAAGAAACGTTTGTTCATGGAACCGTAGTCTAACGTTTTGTGTGACGACACTAACGTTCGAATATCGAGGCGCATTAAGCTTTCTACTGGGAAAGTTCAAGCATCCCTTCTCCGTTCCTTTCTCCAATCCACAAATTTGTGGGAAAATAATCTGCTGAACCATTTCAAAGGTTCCTCAGCAAAACTACTAGGAAACATGTTCCATTCGATTTCATGTATCTTCTTGTTCACTAGGTCCTTCCCAATTTGGACCGTTTCGCCATTTTCTTTATATTCTACATCAGCCTCGATAATTGCCCCATTTCGTGCCGTGAAGTTGGCCTTGAACTGTATCTCTGCATCAGTAGTGTTGATCATGTTTGAATTTCCCGTGCTACACTCACATCTGGTGGCAAGTCTCTTGGAAGCGGAAGCTGTGTCTTTTGATTCTTAATTGATGTATCTGCTGAGAACAAAAATTGGGGAGTTTGTGAGAATATCCAATCTAAAGACTGTTTTCCAAATTGTCAGCTTAAGGTTCTTCAAAGTGGTAAAAGGGAGGGGGTCTAATCACGCACAGTAAGCTCTTCCAAACCTTTAGATATCTCGGAAACTTCTTTGACATCCTCCCGTAAGAGTATTGGTTCTTGAGGACCATACATCTCACTAAACTCCTCTACTACTGCTTGTTCGAATGCCTTATTTTGGATCTTGACATTTGCAACCGAAGAACTAACACTTTCCACACCACGAGCAGTGATGAATCTCATTGCAGGGGACCTCAAGAATTTGCCAATGTTTGCAATATTTGGAGAGTTTAGTAAACAAGTACCATGGTGAAGAGATCTTTCCTTTGTTAACTTATAGGCCGAACCTGATACCTTGAATACTTTGAACCCGCTTGTACCCACGTTTGTTGGCTTCAATACTATATCATGTCGAGTATTGACCATAGCCCGGTCAACACCGAGTTTATGTAAAGCTCTCACTACCATCTCGGCATGCTTATCGCGATCGAAATGCGACGTAGGGCATATGACACAGTAATTGACATTTCCAAGATCGTGAAAGACTGTTCCTCCACCCGAACGTCGTCGAACCAATGCTACATCTCCAATTGGGGATTGTGCGAGTAGACCAAGATTCACTTCATTCCAAGGGTTTTGATTTCGTCCAATAACAATACTGCGTTCATTGGTATAGAGAAATAAGACGGTGGAATCTGCGGGGGTCTTTTGTAGAAGATAATGTTCGATGGATAAGTTAATGAATGGATCGTTTGTTCGTGATATGTATATTTGGGATTTGTTGATTGGATTGGTAGCTTCTTGGACGAATTTCCCTATTGATACACTACTATGAGTGGAAACATTTCTTCGAACAAAGAACCCTTTGGTTATCGTGCTTCTGCCACGTAATATGAATTGGCGCATTAATCCTCTCGAAGGAATTATTGATTTTTGGTACATTTGGAAATACCCAAGCACCCAATATATCCTCCGGACGTTGTATTTGTTGACTTCTTCATACAAAATTCGGAGATGGTTCAGATAAATTGACATTTCCAGATTTCCTAGTGAATTGACAAGGGTATTCTTCGGGATATTACCACATTACCTCTCGATGACCAGGGGATTTCTTTTCCCATCTCACATCATCCCACATCATCCCGACGAATCGGGTCCGGGCTCGGAAAAAGTCAAGAAAGAGTCATCAACTCATTTTTTGATTTTGATTTACATATAGACTCTTGTTGATACCCTTTTCTACTTTATTCCATATTCCTCATCCTTCTTCTCAAAATGTCTACATTTGGTCAATATTTCAAAGTTACTACGTATGTACAAAACATTCAATTCAATTGACACCGTCATCACCAAATTCATTTCCACACAAAGTTACCCCTCCATTACACAATCAGCATAAAAGTACTAACTTCTCTTCCTTCTCATAGCTACGGAGAGTCGCATTGTCGCTCTGTAGGATGTATAGTCGATGGAGTTCCACCAGGAATGGAGCTCACAGAAGCAGATATTCAACCCCAAATGACTCGTCGTCGTCCAGGTCAATCCGCCCTTACCACTCCCCGCGATGAAAAAGATAAAGTCGAGATCCAATCTGGAACAGAATTCGGAATTACCCTTGGCACCCCTATTGGAATGATTGTCCGTAATCAAGATCAACGACCACACGATTATGGAAACAAAACAATGGACCTTTACCCTCGCCCTTCTCATGCAGATTGGACATACCTCGAGAAGTACGGTGTCAAGGCTAGCAGTGGTGGTGGAAGAAGTAGCGCAAGAGAAACAATTGGTAGAGTTGCAGCAAGTGCCATTGCTGAAAAATATTTAAGACTCGCACATGGAATTGAAATTGTCGCATTCGTCTCTTCCGTTGGCAGTACCCATATGTTCCCACCAACCGTCGAACACCCAAGTCCCTCCACAAACCCCGCTTTCCTTTCATTGATACAAGACGTAACACGGGAACGTGTTGACGAATTTGTCCCAGTCCGCTGCCCTGACGCTAAAGCATCCGAGAAAATGGCCGAAATTATCGCAGAATACAGAGATAAACAAGACAGCATTGGAGGAACTGTTACTTGCGTAATCCGTAATGTTCCTTCTGGCCTTGGTGAACCTTGTTTCGATAAAATGGAAGCAATGCTCGCTCATGCTATGCTCAGTATCCCAGCCTCCAAAGGTTTCGAAATCGGATCCGGATTCGGTGGCTGTGAAGTCCCAGGTTCCAAACACAATGATCCATTTATTCTTGCTACTGAAGTACCACCTCTCGAGACTGGTGCATCAAAGAATGGAATTCCTCGTCCTAAGTTAACAACTAAGACAAACAATTCTGCTGGTATTCAAGGAGGTATCACAAATGGTGCACCTATCTACTTCCGTGTAGCTTTCAAACCAGCAGCCACCATCGGTCAAGCCCAACAAACTGCCACTTATGACGGTAGTGGTTCCGGTATTCTCGAAGCCAAGGGTCGTCATGATCCATGCGTTGTTCCTCGTGCAGTACCTATTGTAGAGGCAATGGCAGCTCTCACAGTCATCGATGCATTAATGGCACAACAAGCCCGTCAAACCTCAAGGAGTCTGTTACCACCCCTCAAAAATATTGTACCTGCAAAATACACAGTAGTAGGTGGTGAAGCTGCAAAGGAGAAGATGGAAATACAGGATAAGGGAGTTGCAGGTGGTATTGATGGGGAGGTTTTAAATGGATCAAATTAACTCACCCTTTTAAGTATAAATTGTAAATAGTTTGGGTAGAATAAAAGCGATAAATAGGCTAGTTTCTTGAAATTCGGCGTTATGTCCTCTGATCATTTTATTAAAGATGGAAAGACGATAACAATATAAATTTGAAACTCAACTCCCATTACCTCTTACCGATGCATGGAATCACTTATGATCCGATATTTCTCAGCTGGATCTAGGATTAGAAACAGCCATCGAGATGGAATGAAGACTAACGCCCCTGAATTATAGCCGCCTTAACTACTCTAGGCGAAAACCCAACCGAGTGATCATGCATTTCGCCAAAACAACCTTAATTCCTCATCACTCCAAGCATCTCAACCACACAAATCAAAACAAAATTAAATTCTACAGCCAAAACAAATCTCCCTACCTATTCCTCCAAATTCCCATAGCGCACTGATCCCTGCATCCTCTCAAAACAGTGGAGCTTCCCACATAAAAATGTGAAAAAAAAATCTCGCTTAGGAAATTTGCCAAAAAAGACACACTCATCAACTCCTTTTGATTTGATCGGTGAGAAGATGAAAAGTGAGGATGTATTGGACGAGCGGCGAATCGAACGCCGGACCTCTCCCATGCTAAGGGAACATTATACCACTAAACCACAAGCCCGTTTTTTGTTGGACGAGGAAGGGGAAAGGGGATTATGAAGGAGGGATGGAAGTGGGGGGGAGATTGAGGAGGGTTTGGGGAATGTGAGAGGGAGGGGGACGAGTGGGGCGGTATAGAGGGTTTGGTGTTGGTGTTGGTATTGGAGTTTGGAGTTTGGGGGTGAAACCGTGGGAGTAGAGGTTGGGTGGATGGATGGATTGTATACATACTTCATGTTGCGAACAGCAAAATGAGTTGCAAGGTATCCAATAGTTCGGACTACAGTCCAACAATATAAGGATTTTAATATCTAAAAGCAGTTAGAAACTTGAAAATAGTTCAATGTTTCAATCAAATTCAATATCTCAGATGATTTTGAATGTTCTAATTGGTTTGGGGGTTTCAATAATCTTCATTGTTGGCCTGCAGTCCGGACTATTGGACACCCCATTGAGGTGAGGTATACATCGACTGGAAGTATCTAAGTCGTATGCATAGCACTCACTGTCTCTCCCGTTGGCTCATATAACATCTACTATGTCTGCTTGGGAACCTCTTCTATTGTTCCAAGCTATCTTGAACATTTAGAATATTCCTATCCTGCCTGCCTGTTTCATCTTTCAAGATTGTGGGTTGTTCTTTATTTTTAAGATGATGGGAGATTAGGCATTTTGGTTGGAGATTGGGAGGGTTTTAGTGAATTTTTATTGTGTTCTATAAACACAATATTTTTGATGGAGAATGATAAATTTGAGGTCTCAGAAGACGTGAATTGTCAGGGTTCAGTAGTAGGGAATATGCCGGAAATACGCTAGGCCGATGAGTAAGGGGTTATGTAGTAATATATTGGAATCTGGTCAAAACTAATCTTATGCCCTGGTCAATCCAGGATATATCCGATCTTTTATATCTTACTTCATTCTAGTATTGATATTATAGATCCTTATTATCCTTATCCTTTGTTAAATCATAGACTATAGGCTTGCTATAGGCCAAGCTGGTAGTCCTTAGATTTAAGGTTTACTATTACCAACTTTCTAATGTACGCCGAGGCTCCGGCCCTTGGCGTCCCCGGGATTCACCCGGATGACTAATTGTGT